>PVJA010001770.1:0-99040 GCA_004027025.1 Myocastor coypus
GCAAATGTACAAAAATCAAAGTTTGGGAAACACAAAGGGGAATTTCAAATTGTAATATGCAATACATGTAAAATCTCAGGTAATTTGCTAAACTATAGGTGTCTGAATACAAGATGCTGGGGCAATCAGGATTTGAAAATGATAGATCTGTTTCTCACATCAGACACTCAGTCAAGTCCCAAATGGTACAGGAATATAAATACGAAAAAAGAAGAAATTAAACCATACATGTTACTGAAAGAAAACATAGTCAGATGATTTCAGAACTTAGGAGTCAGAAGGTAGGGAAAAGCCTTTATAACTATGGTGGACACAGCTTGGCCTTCTGTCTGGGGATGGGCTCCACGGCTGGGCTCTTGCCTTGCAAGTCTCAAGACAAAGCTGCAGCTTCTGCTGGAGACGTTGTCTTTTCTGGTTTTAGAACATGCCTCAAGTTTACTCTCTTCTCACTGAGCTTGTTGCTTCCATCTTGACATCTCCCCTAACCCTGGCTTTCCAACATTCCTTTTATAAGGAATCCGTGATTAAATTGGGCCCGTCTGGATGATTTCTCTATCTGAAAATCCTCAAACTAATTACATTTACAGTGTGGATTTCACTGTGAAAAACAGCATAGTGACAGATTCTGTGACTTAGGATGTGGACATGCCTGTGTCTGGTTCTAAAAGATTCATATCCATCTCATATCAAATGTAACTCCAACTTCCCAAGAAGACTCACACCAATATAATACGAACTCAAAGTCAATTCTTTAATCAACATTCCATCGACTCAAAATTCCAATTCGCATCATCTAAATCAAATAAGGGCATGAGTTGGGGGTATAATCCAGAAAAATTCTTACCTGTTTACCACCAGAAGTTATCTGCTTACAAATAATAATGGAAGAATAAGTCATAGGATAGTAGTTATAGATATTACCTTTCAAACAGAAAAAAAAGGAAGAAGAAAAGTAATTTATTCAGGGAAATGTTGACATCAAAACTATACAGACTTGATTCTGTACTAAAGCATGTGAGTGATCTGCTGTTTCATAGATTTCTGTTCTCCAGGGTGAAATCCTCTCCCTTGGAGGCTTCCTTTTCCATGAAGGGGAACAGGTATTTATTTTCACCAGATTTTTGTTATCAGCCTGTGTCCTAGAAGTGCAATTTCAGTAAAGCATTTGTTGACCTCTTTTTATTTTGACCTCCTTGTGTTTCTGTTTATCCAAGTAGTAGTTTTGTGTTGCAAGGAAGTTTTCGAAAACTTTGTAGCTCTTCTAGATAGTTCTGAAAGATATACTCCATTAGCTGAGCATCTCCTTTATAGACGCACCCTGGCAATTTCTCCGCTAGCATAGAGGCTACTGAGCTGACTTAGAGGATCTGTGAATATCATGTCTAAAAATATAGACATTCGATAACACAAACCCTCTACCACCTCCAAAAAGCAAAAGTTCTCAGGATGGAGAACAGAACAGTGGTTGCCAAAGACTACAATGAAGTGGGAAGAGTATGGGATTGAAGAAAGTAGTACAAGAGAGATTTGGAGTTGGGTACTGATGAAAATGTTATGTGTCTGTTCTTCTCCCTTACCCTATCTGTTCCCCCTCCATCACTCCCTCCTCCTTTCCCCTTCTCCTCTTTCCTTCTCCCTGCCTCTCTCTCTCTCCATGACTCTCTCTGTCTCTGTCTCTCTGTCTCTTTCTGTGTCTCTGTCTCTGTCTCTCTCTCAATCTCCTTTCTTTCTTTCCAACATTAAAGCAAAAACCCAGTGCCTCCCTCTATTTAGTATATTAATGGTTTCTTTTCCAACTCTGCCTTTCACAGACTACAGATTACAAAGTGAAGTTTATTGCATATAAATTTAAAATAATTTATAAAAATAAACAGGAAAAATGAAAGAAAAGATATTTAAAATGTATATTACATGCCTTTATTTTCTGATAAAAAGTTCCAAAGAAAACAAATATTAGGGAATAAAAGCTAGTTGTCTCAAGAAAGCGCAGTTTGTAATCATGCCTTCTCTTTTTCTGCCTGTTTCATGTTTTCCAAGGAGAAAAGATCCTGGAGAGAAAACTTGGCACACATGTTGGCAATATCCTGCCCTGAGTTCAACCTCCATGTTAAACTTTCAATTTAGAAGCTTTAAAATAGGATTCAGCAAAACTAATGGTTCACTCTCCATTCAAAGAGAACAGTGCTTGCTTACCTTTAATTAATTAATAATGAAATAATTTGGACACTACAATGCTCATTATTAGGGGGTCGCATCTGGTCTGCCTCTCTTGGATTCCTCTCAAACTTCCAGACCAATCAATCCCCTGCTCAGATTGGAGCCCTTCACTATGTCTTCACAGACAATACATCTGTCAACAACGGTTTTCTCTTAGAAATGCAAAATACCCTACAGGGTTTGAGAATTTGCGTTTTCTTCATAATACTGCTTTATATTTTTCATGCTTACTAGAATAAGCATGAATTACTTTTATAATTAGCAAAAAACAATAAAAGTTATTTTGCTAAAGCAAGCACATCTGGGAGGGCTATTTCAACCTTATTGCTTTTCTTAGAACAATGGAGTTTCGGTTGCACAGAGGGAGTGAGCTTTGATCAGGAAAGGTAAAATACATCTTTCGTGAATAAGATCTATATTTCATGGTGCTTAGAGCAGCTGCAAACCGCAGAAGTTTGATTGGAGGCAGGGCAAAAGTGAGCACACGAAGGTGAAAGGAAGAGGTATAAAACAGATTTGTAAATCCTCAAGCCTACTTTTCTGTTATTACCACTTTTATAATAATAGAAGGAAATAATTTTGCCTTTTTTATGTGTTTAGTACAAGGTCTACAGGGTCTCACTACAGAGATCAGACTCATAGTGATCCTCCTTCTTTCAGCCTCCCAAGCACTGAGATTACAGACATGTGCCACTACACCCAGCCTCAGTTGCCACCTCAGTGCACCCTTGGTGGCAGGGCCAGCATGGCATGCAGGACCTTTTCTCACTTCCTCCAAGCGGAATTGATTTGTGAGAGCAGTAATCCAGGAAACCCCATTTGCTGGAAACCCTCCCAGCCCCAAAATCCAGTGGCCAAGGGCATTTGATGACAAAAGTTTTCAGGTCAGTAAGGAAATGAGAGGAATAACAATGTACAAGTATTATTCATAGAGATATTCACTCATTTTTTGAAAAAAAATGACATTATTAACTCTGATAATTTTCTTTTTTCTTTTTTTCTTTTTTTTGTATTTTTGAGACAGGGTCTCACTATGCAGTTGAGGCTGGCCTTGAGCTCACTTTTGTAGCCCAGGCTGGTCTTGAACTCGCACCAATCCTCCTGCCTCAGCCTCCCGAGTGCTGGGATTACAGGCGTGAGCCACCATGCCCGGCCTTAACTCTGATAATTTTCATTTAAAGTATTTTCCCTTTCTCTTTCTCCTCTCTTCTCCTCTCCTCTGCTCTCCTCTCCTCTCCCTTCTTCTCCCCTCCCTTCCTCTCTCATTCTCACAGATTCTGACTTTCTTCTCCCCCTACCCTCTTTCTTTTCTTTCTGCATCTTTTTATAGGTTTGCTGTATTGGACTGTATGTCTTATGATGGTAAAGAACATACTTATATATTTACCTCTCACCTTTACAGTGCTGTTCCTAGCACATAATGCCATGCTTGGTGACAAATTTACTTTATCTTGTAGTATTTTTCTTTCTCCAGGACATCCTTACACAAAATGACTTAACTGTTATTTCTCCCTTTGTGTTAGTTTCATTAGTAGACTTCAGAAGACTCAGATCCTCTATATACTGATTCTGTACAATCTTGCTGGAAAAGAGACACTCAGTAAGTTTTAATTAAATGGCAGTACTTATGTTATATTTTACAGTATAAGCATCATACTGTAAAATTTATAAAACTATGGATAGAGGAAGAATTATGCTCACCATACAAATAAAGAGAACAGATTCAAAGAACTCACATAACCAATCATCAATATAACTATGTAGCTCAAAGTTAAAACTTCAGTCTAGGTTTTCTGATTGGTGTTCTTCCTATTCATTCATTTTTTTCTTGTTAGTATTCATTCCTTCAATGAATATTTATTAGATATTTGATTCTTCTGAGGTCTTACATTGTCATGCACCAGACATAGTGAACCTAGATAAGTATAAGAATATAGCTTTGAAAAGAAGGGCCAGAAGAAGCCATAGCATCCGGAACATAGGCCTGGACAGGAAGAAAAGCAGCTGGAAAGGACACATTGTGAACAGCATAATCAAAGTCTGTGAAGATGGAGATCTGGCCTCATGGAAGTCATTGCAAGGAACAAAGGAAGATAATAGAGATAAATCCACAACACCACTCTGAGTACAATTTATAAAAAAGATTCCTTTGGAAGGCACAGGGCTCAGATGAAGACTCTGGACTATTTGAGGAAGAGAACTGATACAGAGTCATGTGTGAGTAGATACTTCCTTAGAGTAAGGAGATCTTGTAGGTTCTGCTGCAAATGGAGTTCTCTCAACACTTTTCCTTTGACATGCTATAATTGGGAATATCATGAATCAAGGTGTTCCTTGTTTAAGTCTACCTCAAAGTGAAGAAGCAAATGAGTTTAATTTGGGTAGCTTCTAGCAGTCCTTCTTTCCTAGAACTGCATACCGACAACATCAGAGACAATCAGGTGTGAATGAGGTCAAAATCCCTAAATACAGGTTATGGTGCAGGTTTTCTATATTGACAGTTCTGTTGGTATCTGGAGCAGCACATCCTAATGAGTTACTGCCCAAATACTTATAATCATGTAAGAAAATTATTCTTCATATTCATAAAACTGAACCATAAGAGCTGTTCATAAAATTCAATGTTTAGAGTTTATTAAAAATCCTATGCTTGCTTTTGCTAAGGAAAGAAGCTAGTAACAACACCAAAAAAAATGTGAGTATTGTGAGAACAAATTAAGTTATATATCACCCAAAGAGCAACCTCTCCTTTTGTCTGCAGCAAAAATCTATGCAAATCTACTTTTGTAGCTACCACCCCACTTTGAGTCTGTAATTGTACCCTCATCCATTTGCCTGTGCCCAAATTCTATACTGCATTTTCTTTACCTGATAAACCATCTCTTAATAAC
Organism: Myocastor coypus; assembly: GCA_004027025.1. Classification (NCBI taxonomy): domain Eukaryota; kingdom Metazoa; phylum Chordata; class Mammalia; order Rodentia; family Myocastoridae; genus Myocastor; species Myocastor coypus. The sequence goes on from PVJA010001770.1 coordinate 5,109, forward strand.
AGAACAGTTAACATGGATCCCCATAATCAAAATACGCTTCAACTTGCACTGTTTCTAATGTTTTGAAAAGGCATGCAGTTCCTCTGCTGAGTCAATGTCATGATCCATTAACTGAAGCCTAGGGAAAAAAATGCAGTGAGCACCTCATCAGACTGCAGTGTGTGGCTGGACATAGTGTTACTGCACAGTATGAGAATTTTATGACATCGAAGAAGAGTGAAGGAATTGATTGTCCCTAAGAACAACCTCATTTTCTGTGAATTGCCATGATCAGACATTTTTTTCTTTTTCAGGGATTTTTAGAACATATGATAGAAATGAACTTTTAGAAGTTCTGAACATTAAAAAAACACTGGGTTTCCCGAGTTTTCCCTAAGTCATTATTATTTCCTGCCTTTTTGGGCTCCTCTTCCAATACATGTTTATTAATAGCGTTTTACCATTGTTTGCTAGTATTCGTTTGGTTGCTATGTGATTGAGTTTTGCATCACTGTTATCTGATTCTAGATGGTATTAACTAGAATGTAACTGGAAACTTAATAGTCGTGACTAGGTTTAGCCATTGCTTTACTACCTCTGAAACTTCATACTAATGAACAATAACAATGGAAATATATTAAAATTATTCCCTTGTTTATGTAGGAAGAAATAGTAAAAACTACTGCTCTAACTGTAATGGGGGGGTTGAGAGTTGCAATGGGGATTTCTGAGAATGACCCAGTGAGATGGCAAAAAGAAAAATGAAATGAATAGAGACAGTCATGTCCTTCTCAGAGTTTACTGAAATATATATATATATATATATATATATATATATATATATATATATATATATTTGGTGCAGGGGTACAACTAAGGTGTTTCTGCTGAACTATTTCCCCAGCCCTGAAGTGTAGCCTTTGAAGAGATTGTTAACTACATGTGGTGATGGAGGTAGGCAGACTGTGGGGGACTGACAATTGAGGAGGATCAAAGTCTTTCTTAAAAGTCCCCTGAAGTAGGAATTGGTATTATGCATGCAGAAAAGGACTTGAGATCCTCGTCAGTGGGGTGACTTGGCCAAGTAGTCTTAATCCTAAAATTCTCAAGATGGTCTCTGAAGAGCTGATCCTTTGGCACTTTATTATTTTATGAGCATGATGGTTATCTATATATCTTTCCTGCTCCATTTGCTAAGTACAGTGTAAGTTAACTTTAAGGGAGAATTGAAATAACTGCTTTAAATCCTACAGGGCTATATTTTAATTTAATAAAATAATAATCATTTACTGAGCATCTACTGTGCACTTGGCTGGTAATGTATCAAGCATTCCTACTAGGATTCAGAAGAAAAATGTGACCCAATCTTTTATAATGAAGAACTGGCCATGTAATTGCCAGAAATAAAGAAGAGTGCAAGGTTTAAGTTAAGATTTGGAATTAGGTATAATCAAACTATAAAATAGATCATTTGCTAGAATTTTTTACAAAGCCGTTCATTATTTATTAGAAAGTTCTCTCTCTACTTGTTTGCTGACTGCCAAAGTGAGAGGTCAGAGGTCACAAGGGATCAGAAGTAAGTAAGCATGCACAGAGCAGCTGAGCTTGTCTTGAGTTCACTCTGAGCTAACAGCTGAGCTTGTGAGTTAACTTTCTCTTTGTGATCCATTGTCAGTATTGTGTCTGCATCCCCTTCTTCAACCTCAGGTAAGAACATCTGTTAGCCTTTCTGCATTGAAAACGCAAGTAGCAACATGATAACACAAGTTCCGTCATTTAGACTCAGATATATTCATCCAATTAAGGCTTAAATTGCTCACACACTTGCATACATGTTATTTATAGGACTTGCTGTATTCACACTACACAGAAGAAGGTTGAATTTGGGGATTGGCTTATTTTTCTTAGAATTGTTATTAAATTAGCTCTTTAATTAGTGCAAGATATTCCTAAGCATTTCTATGTGGGGAAAAAATGTCTTTCAGAATGTAATTGGGGAAATCCTCAATCCAGATGCTATAACTAGAGACTGATTCTTTGAAAATGAACCAAAGAGACTATGAAATTCTTTCTTCCAAAGTCACAGAGAAGTCATTATGTATGCTAGTAGTGGGTAGGAAAGGATTAGTGTAGAAGATGACCTACTTTTGGGTACTGCCTTGTAAAATAAGACTGTCTTGTGGCATGTACTAAAAATACCAATGCATATGGAGAACATCCAAGAATTAAGAAAGACTTTGGGTGTTAGTTATTCATGTATGTCGTAGGAAATAAACTTCTCTAAATGAACTAGAAAAGCCACAGGAAAGGGCTTCATAGATGAATATTGTAGACAAGAGAGCAAGAAGTTAGCCAGAATAATTGAACAAACTTAGACATGTGCCACATCCTCTTCAAATGTCTCTGGCCCTCCTTGCCACACCCTTCACAAGACATTAATCACAGGAGAATAGGTCTGTAGGTTGCGTCAGACAGTGGAGTTTTTTTTTTTTTTCCCCAAAAAATTTTGAACTAAGAGTCACATAAAAGATGACTGACTAAAGCAATCAGTACCACTCCATGTGAGATACATTTAGGTGTAAGTCAATGGTTAGTAACAAAGCAAAATGCAGAATGAACACCCTGATTCAGTTCCCAGATTTCTGCTTACAGCCTCAGGCCTGTGCAGCATAGCTTGCTTGAACAAGCAAGAGTAATGCAGCATAATTCTCACATCTTTTTAGTAGTCATATTCTGAGGACTCAGTTGTTTATTTATTTATTTATTTATTTATGGGAAGAGTCTATAGGGTGGTCAGGGTCTCACTACTAGATCAGACTCATGGTGATCTACCTGTTTACAGCTTCCCAAGAGCTGGGATTATGGACTCACACCACCACGCCCAGGCTCAATTGCTGTCTCATTGCATCCCTGGAGCAGGGATAGCACCACAGGCCCGGGGATCAAGCCCTCAGCTCCTGCTTATAGGTGCTTTAATTCGCTGAGCTATTTGGCTGGCCCTAGAACTCAATAATTTAAACAGGTTTAGAAAATAAAATATAGGCAAGGCTTGTTATTCTCTGAGCCAGTGTTCTATATTCATACTCCTCACCACTGCCTATCCAGTCTTGTGGTATGTGGCCTATCCAAGGTTTTATTTAGTTGTTTGCTCATACTTAATTGGAGCAGTTGCTGTTAGAATTACAAATCTCAAAAATCAGTAGTAGGAAAATTTCATAGTGTGTACAGATATGATATAATCTACCCAACCAATTCTTCAGATAAGCTAGCTTTAGTTTCAGATGTTAAGAACAATACTGCATTCTCTCATCTTGGTGCGTTGATGAGTGTATTTGTCCAAAAATAATTTGTCATCTAAGACCTCTTACAGAATCACTATCTGGAAATATACCAGGTTTTTTTTTTTAGCAGGTTATAAAGAAATATGTGGCTGGGCGTGGTGGCGCACACCTGTAATCCCAGCACTTGGGAGGCTGAGGCAAGAGGATCAGTGAGAGTTCGAGACCAGCCTGGGCTACAAAAGTGAGTTCAAGGCCAGCCTGCACTGCACAGTGAGACCTTGTCTCAAAAGACACAAACACACACACACACACACACACACACACACACACAAAGAAATATGTGTGACATGTTCCTAAATGTCTTTTATAATGGCGTAATTATATTTATTGGTGTTCTTTGGGTGTAGTTGAGTTATAATATATAATCGTTTTCTGCTAGTTTTCATAAAGCCCTTCAATATTTCTTAAAAAGGAGAGTTGTTTGAAAAGCAATTTATTTTCCAGCTTTCGTTTGTCTTTGTTTCACTTTTATTTTGCAAAATGGCTCTTACTTCATCAGCCAGTTTTGATGAGAAGTTTTTGTTTGCCTTTCAGCGTTTAAATACTTTGCCCACTGCCTCTGTTCTTCATTGCTTCCACCAAATAATCAGTTGTTAATCTTCTTGGAGAATATTTGCATAGGAGCCATTGCTTTCTCATGCTTTTTCCCAGGTTTTCTCTTTGCCTTCCAGCATTTTATCTATGATCTGTCACAGATTGTGTCTGTACTTTGCTTTCTCACAGTTTGTTGAGAACTCTCATCAAACTTCTCATCTGAGTTTGTTGAATTTCTGGATTTGAAGATTAATATTGTCATTAAAATCCAGGAAAATTTTCACATGCTTTTTTTAAATTTTTTTTTTTATTTAACAATGGCTATATTACATATTTTCATCATCGGGTCAGTTTAGATTAATAGATATCGGTGTACAAGATTGATCAAACAGTTAAACATTAACTCTTTCAATTAACATTAATTTTTTTCCCTCTCTTTAACAGTTGACAAATTGTATATTGCCCTCCCAATAGTTATACAGAGCACAGTGTGTGGGCATGAACCACCTTCTTATTGATGTTGCCAAGGAAAGAAAAAAAAAATTTAATTCTTCTCTTTGAATTAAGAGGAAGCAGATGCATACACAGTCCAGTGTTCACAGTTGCAGTGGGCCACCAGTTAAACCTGCAGTGTTGGAGGCTATTGATCCAAGCCTCCTACAGCTAATCTCATCAATCTAGCTTTGCGTTTCATGCCTCTTAATTAAGCTTTCTTGCTGGGTCATCAAGGGCAAGTCAAAGCAAGACCTATATAACAAAACATTCATCTTTTATATCTTCCAAGGTCAAATCCTCTCAGGATTAAATTTAGAACCATGTACAGTGCTTTGTAGAACTGTTGTCAGTGTCAGCATTCAGGATGAGTCATGGCCATTGCTTGGCCAGGTTTGCTTTCTGTGAAAGCCTGAATGTTTTTCTCTGGGTGACTCTCCTTAGACACACTATAGTTCATTTATCCCTTTCCTCTGAGGTCCCATAATCTCCTTGACCAGAAAATTTGAGACACCTCTGAGTTATAGGATATTACAGTACAGATTCTCTTATGTCCTAAGTCCTTACTGACCTTGAAGGGCTAGGGCCAAAATATTGGCTATCCTCATAGCCCTTCTTCTTCTCCAGTTTTTGGTCTGTTCACTTACATTCTCAACCCTCCAGCAGAAACACTTCGTGGTACCATTACTCTATAATATAGGCAATTGAGCTTATCATCATTGGCTTTCTGAATATCAAACATCTTTGACTTATCTTGAAATTGATATTTTCTGACAATCATTGATATTCTAATAATGCTCCATTTCACATGCTTTTGTGAATTTTTTTTTCTTTGTGCTATGTCTTTCTCATATGTCCAATGTTGTGTATACAGGCTTCTATGGATTCGTTTTTGTTTGTTTGTTTATATCTCTGAATTTCTGTCACTTTATCTTCAAATTCCCATTTTTTCCTTCTAGTTCAGATCTATTCCCGAACCCCTTCAGCAATGATTTTTTCATTCAGTTATACTTTTCATCTTCAGAATTTGTTTGTTTTGTTTCATTTCTTTAGAAATACCTTTACTATGTAGTCCAGGCTTGCTTTGTAGTCACTCTGTAGTATAGTTTGACAACAAACTCATATCAATAGTCTCATGATCCCAGCCTTCCTTGTGCTGGGATTGCACGCATACACCACCATATCCAGCTCCAAAAATAATTTTAGTCTTTCATGATTTTCTTTGTTTGGCAAGGAATTATCATCCCTTCCTTGCTTCTTTAAACAGATTTTCTTTAATTTGTTGAACATATTTGCTCTTAAAGCTTTAAAGTCTGCTAAATTCATTGTTTTTGCCCTCTTTTTTTCTGCTGTACCTTTGATTTTCCTCCTACACAATAGCAGCCATTTTCTATTTCTTTTCTATATTTCATTGAAAATTGCTATTTTGGATGTGTTTTAACTAGTCCCCTCTCAATTGGGGCTTGCTCCTATTTGCTTATTTTTTAAAAGAGTGTACAGCATGTATTACTTGCTTTCTATGCAATGTGAAGTCTCTGCTACGACTGTTCCGAAGGCTTAACCATGGGCATTCATACAGCCACCCTGTGATGGACACTTCTGAGGTAGCGTCTCTCTGTCTCACTGACTGTTATCTTTCTTCATCCATCATTTTCAGTTGGTGTGGCATTTAGATAATAAGATCCATTAATTTCTGACTAATGACTCCATTTTTTAACAGTATCCTAGAATATAAGTCATTTCACTGCCATATTCAGCTATGTTGAGATACTCTTTCGCAATTAGGGGTTTTAGCGTGGATTTAAGGGTTCATTCTGAGAATAAGACAGCTCTCGGTTACTCTCTTTTCCTGATTTTTTTTTCTCATAATCTCATCTGTGGTTTAAATTATTATTCTCATGATGTTATCATCTTTTATATTATTGTGTACTATGAAAACTTACTATGTTAAAGTAATTTAAATTTACTTTTTGACTTCAAGCTTGATGTTCCCTATCCATTTTTCCAGACATAGCTAGGATTTTTGGAAGTGATATTAAAACTTCTTCGTTTCCTGAGTTTGATTGCTGATAGCCCCCTCTCAACCCCCAAGAAACAGGAAAACTTTCTTTCTTTCACTGGACTTCCTCTCCCCTCACCAAGATGCCTGAAGTACTCTTCTTTAAATATAGGGATTCAGGACAACGGCCTCCATTTGAGATTCCCTAAGATGATCTCATCTGTTTGCCTCTGCTAGCTGAAACTTCTAACTTCTGAAGGAGTTGGGAGGAGGGAAACCATAGCTTCAGTATAATTTACTTTCTGAGCCTATTATACAGACTGGGTAGAAGAATAAAGATCTTGATTTTCCCAGCTACGTTTGAGGTACTCAGCCTTGAAATCATGGAAGTATTTGAAAGGATGAGAAATGCAGATGGTCTTCCTGGTGAGATAATGTGTCCCTTGATTGAGAGCCAAACATTATGAAGCCCTGTTTTCATATCAGATGCATCCAGGTGGAGGAGGTTCTGTCATGCAGAGCTGAGGAGGGAGAGGGAATGGGTCTGTAGCACAAGTTCTATGGCCTCCAGTTGTCGTTAAAACAATTTAGTAGATTTTCTGAATAAAGGGCTCCTGACATATTCTAACTAATAATACAGTTGTTGTGCTGAATTGGAGCAGCATCGGGAAGTGCTAAATGGTGGGTTGTAAGAATATTTGTCAATAATTATGCTTATTTTGAGAAGAGTTGGGCTTTTCCAAGATGAAACTCTTAGTGAATACACTTTTAAAACCTCAGAATATTCCAAAACTTCTATAATTTTGCTTATGGATATATGTTGCTTATATTATCAGGTATAGTAAAACAGAATAAATATTGAAAAGTTATATTTTTTCAAAAAGGGAGAAAATAATGACTAATATATTTTCAGAAGATTATTTGAATAACTAGAAAGCATGATTCATAATTACAATTCCAATTATTCAGAGATAAACCGATGTTCTTAACTAACTTTAAGGCACTTGAAAAGAGTTGGTTTCCTTAAATATTCTGACACTCCCTTTGCAATCAGTTCTTATACCAAGACATTGAAGCTTTCAACTATGCCCTGTCTAAAGTAGACAGCTGGTTGTGTATTATCTCTAGACTGAGAATTCTTCAGCTCTCCATAGGATTTCAGCTTCTCACTAGACATCATAGTATATATCATTATTGCTTTCTTGAAATAAAATTAATTCAGAATTGAATGTCAAAAAAATGTGAACAGCCTGAGGTTTATTTTAGTTGTAAGGTGGCAAGTCTGTATACTATGGTTTCATAGAGGCTGGTGAAAAAAAAAAAAAAAACACCACAAATTCTTACTTAAATAATGAAGTAAAGCTTGTTACTTATAGCAATAGCTATAGGCAGATGTCATCATTTTACTTTGGCTCCTGTTCCCACAGGATAACACTAAATGAGTAGTTGACTCTTGCATACATTGTACGTTGCCTGAAGTAACCTATAATAAAGGAACCTACAGTAAAGGAATCCCCAGTCTCAAGGAGTCAAATATGTTTAATGAGACTAATGCACTGTCCTGAAGAGAGGTATTACTTTTACTATGTAGGATTGTGAATAATCCTGATTTTTGCTATAGAGAGAAAGGTTGTCCTTATTTTCCAGTATTGTTTGCTTATACAAACCTTTTGATGAGATTGGGTGTAGCCATGGTGATCCACCCAAATCAAATTCAATGATTAGATTCAGAATTTCCTCAGAAGGACATTTGACTTGGTCCTTGACCAATTTGACTTGCATCTGGATATGTGGAAAGAAATGAATTCATGAACATAGACACCATGTAGTTACCATCTAGCCAAATTCAAAGATTAAATACTTAGAGCCATCAATTAGATACACATTTATTTAGGAATAAAGCTGAGGACTGTACCTCTAAGAGTGAAAGAACTCTTGGATATTATTCTTCTTTTAGGCTGTTTTATCAATGGAAAATTTCTCAGCAATATATTATCTAATCCACAGCTTTTATACATTCATTTTAGTAAAAGGAAATCCATTACTAACCTATTGCAAAATAAAACTCACCAATTCCACCAATGAAAAGCCATTTCCAGCACTCACTATACAACCTAGCAAAATTCCCATTGTAGACCAGAATAGTTCAAAATGCTTAGTAACTAAGTCTTGGAAAATATTTTCTTGATTAAGGTAGAAGCCTGCCCTTAGTGTGCAGAATACAACTGATGAACCTAGTTATGTACAGTCACTGTTTTCCTGACATACTGTATAAATTATAATCCTGACAACAAGGGGTTACCAATAATTACATTTGTAGCTGAGAAAACAAAGACACAGAAGGCAGAGAAATGTTTCATGGTTGCAAAGGTAGTAAATGTGAGACTTAGCTCAGAATCAGCATCCATATTTTTTCTGTGCTATAATTCACTTTTGGGTTCTGCTCATCTTAAAAATTTTCCATATTCTGTCTTTATCAAGTTGTGAGTTTAAATTATTTACTTCTATTATGACTCTATTTTATCTGTTTCTACTAGTTAATAAATCAAAATTTGCTGGGACCTGAAAATCCACATACAGCAGTTCTTTTAAGATTTTGCTTTCAATGGGTATAATAAGGAATGAATGAAAATTTTGGATTTGGTACGTGGATGCTGTGAAAGCTGCTTCCAGGATTCCTAAGGGCAATGCATAGCTGTTCTCTCTGTTAGTGGTTTTGGGACTGTGTTTAATTTTAAGGCTAACAAAGGGGGATGGGAGCAGGTGATGGCTGTGCTGTGCTTGATGACTCAGGCTCCATTCAGGGGCACGTTTCTGTGGTGACTGGCTGGCATTGTGTAAGGATGATTGTTAATTCAAACTATCAGCAGGGCCTCAGCCAGATTAATCTCCATATGGCAGCAACACATGAGATCCAAGTGCAACCATCTATATACACAGGTCCCAACCTTATCTACACCCTGGCACAGAGCGTGTCAGTTTCTAATTCTTCTTTAGGCATATATCATTTGATTCATGTGTGAAAGATCAGTGAAGGAGGAGTATAAATCCCACTTTTTGTTCAGCCTTCTGGGCAGTTCAAGCCTGCTAATTTCTGCAATATGCATGATGTATAACAGAATGGCAACCCTTTCAGATTTACAGTCTCTCCGTGGAGTCAAAATTAAGCAGGCAACCATTTATTAACATTTCAAAGACAGAGCCGAATGTTCTGGCTAGCATCATAAGTTTAGGGAGTTCTGATGGGTGAAAGACCCCTCTAAATCTCTTTACTCAGGCTGTTGATTCCCAAGCATGGGTAGCATATGTGAGCACTGAAGAATGCATGTTCACATTGCTTATTCACTCTGGTTCAATCTTCCTTCGTTTGACAGATCTTACCTGACCATGCTCATATAAAACAGGGCTCTCTCTGATCCTCATGGCTATCACTGTTCTCCAGGCATCTTTATATATTTTTTTCTGTAGAATTTATGCCGCTTCACGTGCACTTACATACAGGCAAGTATAGCTACCTGACAACTTCATTTTGAATTTAATCTTTACAAAAGCAAAGACTTTGTCTTACCTTTGACTTCATCCAAAGAACCTAGAACAGAGTTTGCATCCAGTAAGGATCCAATCAGTATTTGATAAAAGAAAATGAAATAGAATGTTTACAGAATCACTCTTTTCTCCAGTGGCAATGGGGAAATGCAGATAAAGTCCTTCCACATTCAGAGCAGAGAAGTTTAATTTGCACAATGCTGTTGGTAGAGAATGTTTCATTTAACCACCATTAGCTCTTGTCCTGGGATGACTCCGTACTATTGAATTGCAAATATTTCCACTTTTACTCAGAAGAAGCAGGAGAATGGTGTAGTAGCCAGTAAATGTTTCCTGATTATTTTAAACGTGCAATTTGCTATCTATAGAATAATTAGATTACCCTTAATGGCAAGACACAAATAATAAACATTTTGATTAAGATAAGCTGGAGAGAGGCCAAAAACTAATAAAAGTAAGGGAAAAAATCCTAATGTGGTCTTCTCAAATTATATAATTTAACTACATAATGAGAAAAAAGTTTAAATTAGTTACCCAGTGGCCCCACAATGAAGCATTAGTTAAGTTTATTATGGGAAATCTGCAGAACCTAAAATTAATTATTCTATTATTTTTTTCTTTAACGTTTAATTTAATCAGTGGCCTTAACAATGCACCAATCCTTGCAGGAAACAGTCATTATAAAAGAGACAGGTGAGATTTGCCTAATAACTCTTAGGTACTGCTAATGTTACAAACACATATTCCACAAGTACTCTTTTGTAGAACCATCAACCTTTATAAAACATTTCTTCTTAAGCCTCTAGTATAATAGGCAAATACTTTGCTTTCCAAAATGTGTAGCCACATTGTAAAACCTAATCTGAAAACGACTCCAGGATATTCCATACATTTTCAACTATGGTATAGCAAAGGATAGTACACCTAACATTGGCCACTCGCACCTCAAAAGGTCATTGTCCAACTGTCAAAGCATATGTCTGCTTCAACTTCTCATATCCTCATGTCTACTGAAACGCGTTATATTCTTATTCTCACATAGAGAGTCTTTTCTCATATATTATTTCTCTCCCAATCACCAACCTCTCTAACAGTTTCCACTCCCATATTGAAATTTAGCTTGGTCTCTTGAGTTGTCCTACCCACCTATCCCAGCACATTGCTCTCTATACTCATTGGCATGCAAAATTACAACACTGAGGATGGTATGATGAAAGTAAATACTTATGAAGCTCTTACAGTATGGTTGCCATTTAATCATATTATTTCATTCCATCCTTTCTGACTCTAATAATGAGTCTTAGAAGGCTTTATGAGTGCCTAAGGTGACTTAGTAATCAGGGCTAAAACTGTAACCAAACAGGTTGTCCCACAAAGTATACCTAAAGTCTATGGGGTACTAATGTCACTGTGGTGTCATATAGTTATTTCTGGCTGCCAAACTAGATTGTAAGCACTTTTAGGGAAGAAATCTACTTTTTAAAGGACTTGCCTGATAGCTCAGTGGACTAAAGTGCCTGCTTAGGCAGAGCTTAGCAGCTGGGGTTTGATCCCCAGCTTGCTGTTCTGGCCTCACCCACGAGGCACTCATGGATAGCATTGACACCGGGTGTGGTGATGTGGGCCTTAATCCCAGCACTTGGGAGGCTGAAAACAGGAGAATTACTACATGTCCAATCTTCATAGTGAGATCCTAAAAAGTAAAAAAAAAAAAAAAAAAAAAAAAATCTACTTTTTTATTATACTGCCTAGAAATTTTGGTGATCAAAGATTTTGATGATCACCAAACAGATGTCAATGAATAGCTGGCACTGGACTAATACTGCGCTGGACTAATACTCTCTCAGAATCCCACAAGAAGGACAATGATCTCCTTTTTAAAAATCTTTTCTGCCTTCTTGCCCCTGGAAGTTTCCTGAAGCAGCTTCTTCACTAACAGAGATGAGTGCTTATTTACCCAAACCTAACATAAGGCAAGGTGTTTGCTCAGTGGCTAAGTGGTTAAGCTAAGTGATTCCTGCCGCTTTATCCAATTCTAATAGAAACTACATAAGGGCATTGCATTGGCCATGGGTCTGCCTATGACAGTTGAATCATTGCTCTACATTCAGTAGTAACACTTGAGCAGTAAGTGTATAAGATGAAACTCTAATTTAGCCTTCCTTTTTCACAGAAAAGGACACTGAGACTAGTTTGCCAAAGCAGATATCATGTTTTCCTAGAATTGATTTATGGTTCCAAGTTCTGTAACAGTATTGAAGTATTATTGTCATAGCTTCAAAACTCTGAAAATACTTGGCTGGAGGATAGGGCCTCTTGGTGCATGAAAAGAAAATTTCCTTTGCTGAAGATCTCTGCATCTGGTGAAGAATCCTAAGGAAGTTAGTGGATAAAATGTATGGAGGATTTTGAGCATGGAAGTGATCAGATAGTGCATTTTATTGATGATTGATCTAATTGTGGTTTGTAGGGTGGAATCAAGGAGGAAGAAACTATAAGCAGACTGAATAATCTGGGTACTATTTGAAAGACACTTTAGAACTTGATTATTTTAGAGGACCCACATGTAATAGTCAGATTAGTCAGATGGGACTTTTTATTTTTTCCCCTGGAGTAGTGTTGTATTAATTTCCTTCCGGATTCCTGTCTGAGTAAAGACTGAATGGCTCACTTTGGGGGTCAGGCCACCAGGCAGTCTTCAGCCCTCAGCATTGTTGGGGGAAGGGGTGCCTCAGTGCCTGGTAGCCATTTCACCTAAATAGCGTCACTTCTCACAGCTAAAGGGAGCATAATATATCACCTGGCTCTTTTTGCCTTATGCTAATTATTCTGTATAACTGGTATCAGTGTTCCCAGTGGGAAAATTCACCATGTGGGACCTGAAATCAAGCTGGACTTTCCTTCTGTTCATTTATGCTTTTGTGTTCTTTCTTTCTTTCTTTCTTTCTTTCTTTCTTTCTTTCTTTCTTTCTTTCTCTCTCTCTCTCTCTCTCTCTCTCTCTCTCTCTCTCTCTCTCTTTCTTTCTTTTTGTTTTGAATGTATGTGTTACTCTTCAAAAAAGTAACTTGCTAAAGCTTTCATTGTGGCCTCTATTTCTGGAAAATCCAAGCAGTAACAAGGGTAGAGGTATGAACAGTGATCTGATGAAAAGCAACCCATTGACCCGTGTGTAGGGTGTTGAAATAGAAACTGGTTACACTGCCCACCTTTCCCCTCAAGAAGCATTCAAGTTAACCACTGATTAGAAAGAAGATAAGGGGGATTTTTTTAATCTTTATGTAGAAATAATAAAGAACAATTTTAGGAAGAAGAGGTGGTAATAGATTGCTTAAGAATGATGGAATTAAGAATGTGCATATAGTTTTCTCTAACCCTCAAGCCACATTTTGACACTGGTAAGACTTTCTCCAATACTTTCAATGGCAACACCCTTTTTGTTATTACCATAGACTAGAATATTATTCTCCACATCAGATGAATTCTCAAATTCCACTAAGAATGGTGGAGAATTAGTTTTCTTATATATCATAGGTTCATAGAAGGTCCTGGGGATTCTTCTCTACTTAGCCCATGTCCTAAGATCTATAACTTTATAAAGAAAATTTACAAAACTGTTTGACTTCATTATTTCCTTTGCTATCTATAATGCTAGTAGCTAAGGAAGAGAAGAAAAAGACTGTTTTGGAAGATCTGACATTCAAATGAGATGCTTGAGCCCCAGTAAATGTCTACAAAATCCAGTGCTGTCATGAGCCTTTTCACCTTGAAAAGGATTGGCTTAAAATATTGCATAAAGACTGCCAATAATTAAACCATTTTTCTTTTCTACTTCCATTTCTCTACTATTCTACTTCTATTATTTTACTCTTGGATGCCTGAGATTTATAGCTGCCAGCATACCTAAAAGCAATACTGAAGACCCTTTATATTCTCCAGGGATTGAGCTTCAAATTGAGACTCACTTCAGTGCCTATTGCATGGTTTAGCATGTACCATATTCTTTATAAGAGGGGCTAAATCTTGCAGAATCTAGCTATACATTTTCGTAGCAACACAACACTGGGAAGGAGAGAATGAACGGTGTAAAATGGAAATCCCATTTTGGTATTCATTATAACATCACTCCCACAGTGAAATTACCTTATGTCCCTGACAGAAATTAAAGGTTTTACTCTTCCAGATTATCAGCAGCAACTCTTCTCATTAACTGTTCATCTAACCACCTACACAGTCATTTATTCAAATGTATATGTAAAATTAAAAATAAATAAAAGTACTAATTCATAAGGGAACACTAGGACAGCTTGGCAGAGAGATGGAATGTGGAAACACTAGGAAAAAATAGTAATATTAAACCCATATTTCACAAGATATGAGAGCTTTCTCATTAGCCCATGTATCTCATTATCATCTCAGGAGACATTCCACTATTCACTTTCACAAAGACAGTTAAAAGCTGAATTTTGTCTTGGTTAATTGTAGGTTCAAATACGTGAAGAAAAATGTATGTTTCAAAGAAATGTTCATCTTGTGATATTGCTTCAGCCTAAGGAAACCAAAAGTTTATTCTTCAAGATGTAGTAACATGAACCTCTTTGGAATTACTGAGGACAGAAAATTGGGAAAATGCCTGAATTGCAATTTAAATGATTCTGACTGGAAAAATCATGCCATTTCTTAACTGAAAGGATTACCGTGCACTGAAGTGATTTATAATAACAGAACTACTGTACATTTTACGCCTGTGCTTATGTTCCTAATACTGTTTGAATATTTATGTATGTTATACATATTATTTTTAATCACACATATTTTCGAGTCACAGCTACTCGAAGATATGGATTTGCATTTATATCTTAATGTCCAATGAATAGTTTCTGAAAGGCAAATAAGTAGCAGGAAGAAGCTGCAATCCCAGGTTAAAAAAAGACTCCTCTATTGACATAAGCATAATTTGCTCTTCTTAATAACAATAATGATGATGATGACAGCAATAATGATGGCAATCAATAATTATTATAAAGCACTTAATTTATGCTAGACTTTCCTTGAGCAATATTGATGCATTTATTCAATAATTTCCCAAAACATTTGTTTTGCTTCAATACATTCATTGTGATGAATGTTAATAGAATTATAATTTCTTAGCCTTCAATGATAACAATTTTTAATGGAAACTGAAAGATTTATTTATACATTTCTGCAGAACTCTTTATTTCTAATATATGCTGAAGTTAAATAAAAAATTTAAGTCATTGAACAAAATCTGATAGGATAAATATTAATATATAATTTCATAGATGAAAAAATTGATACAAAACTTGAAGTTAAAGTACTAATGATAGTTGTTATAAAGATAACCTAGGGGGCCCGGCAGGATGGCTCAGTGGTCTAAAGCACCTGCTTAGGAAAGCTTAGGCAGCTGCAGGGACCGCGGTTCAATCCCCTGCACTACATGCTGCGCCAGCCCTGCCCTCAGGGCAGGCTGAGCCAGCCATAAAAATAAATAAATAAATAAATAAATAAATAAAAATAAACAAACAAGAGTTCTGAAACAAGAAACAAAATAAAAATAATACTAAAAAAAATAAAGATAACCTAGGCTCATTTTGATTAATTGTGACTAGCACCCCTTCCATTTGCAGAACTACAGCTAAATCTACTTCTATCTTCTATTGCAATCCCAATCCGTTGCCAATACTAGAACCTGTAAGATTATGTGAGAGATGTAAGTTAAGCTTGCTAACTGGAGTTACACACTGTGAGTATTAGTCACAGCTGAAGAGATATTAGGTAATATAACCTTATTAATTTCTCATAACTTCTATAAAATTATCACAAGGTAGTTGGCTTAGAACAGCTGGAAATGATTCCCTCATAATCTGAAAAACAGAAGTCTGAAAAAAAATTTCAACTTGATCGTACACCCTCTGAAGGGGCAAGAGAGGGACCCATTCCAGGCATTTCTAGTAGTTTCTGCTGGCTGTCAGCCATCCCTGGCTTTGGTTTGACAAATATCACTCCAACCTCAGCCTTTATTCTTTCCATGGCATTTTCTTGATTCCCAACTTCTCTGGTCTATAGACACTGGAGATAATGAGTTTAGGGCTTTCATCAAATATGACTTACCTCAACACAATTATATTTGGGAAGACTATTTCCAAGAAGGTCACCTTCATCTTTTGGGAGGATATGAAATTTTGAGGGAGCCCTCTCAGCTTGATATATTCACTAAATTGTTAAACTTGTTAGGAGTCAAGTGAAGATAAAGGCTGCATAATTGTCACAAGTTTGTTGTGAGACTGTGTATCTGCCATTTAGAATGTGGTTTACCATCTAATAATGGTTATAGTATTAATTTTATTAACTACAGAATTAATTTATATTTAAAACTTGATAAGATTGAAAGATGTACTAGAATATGTGCAGCTTTCCTTAAACATTGTACTTGTAAATTAATATAGCTGATGGCTGAAACTAGTGATTACAGAACTTAGTTTGCAGCAAGACAAGCTTTCATCCTAATCAATGCAGCAATGTAGTAAGATCAATATAAAAGTCATTATTTATATAAGACATGAAAGTACTGGATTGCATTCTATGGCTTTTTGGAAAGAATGTGTTCTCCCTCTTCTTTATTTTATTATTTTTCCTTTCTTCTCTGTCAAGATTTTGCTTCTGGTAAGGTAAGCAAGATATCAAAGGGAGTTTTCATTGCGGTCCAAGTGTGAGAAATGTTCAGCCCTGACAACAACAATTGTATCTGCTGGTATGAATGAAATAAAATACCATTTGGCGGTCTTGTAGTGGCACGGAAAGACGTAGAGAAAATGTAGAAGCTGCTGTTTTAAAAATAAATCCTTGGGTAACATGTGGATTCTGCTTATTTCTTACTCCTATGACTGATGTCATTTAATTGAGCCTATACTAATTTTCAACCATAACTTCTGAACTGGTAAACTGAAGCAGGTCTTGGAGTATCAAATATTAACAGCTTGTTTTAAATTTGAAGGAATTTTGATCTATTTTGGTCTGTGATAAATTAGGACAGATAAAATGTCCGATCTCCCTTGCCTAGCCTTGCCTAAAAATTCCACTTTATTATTAAAACTGAGTGTATAAATGAGTTGTAGAAAACAAAGAAAAATTGCTTGAGCAGTAAAAGAAGAATCTTAGAATGTAAAAATGAAAGAAAATCCTGCCATGGACTCTGAGAGTTAAAGGGCTTAAAACTACATTGCTGTGTAGGTTCTAAGAATTAGCTCAGGAGCTAAACCTTGCGGAGTGGCAGTTCTCTTGGGTTTACATCAATTAAAACTTTAAAATTAAGAAAAATGGTTTTGCAAGCTCTAATTTCATTCAAAGATGAGTTTATCTCCAATATTACTTTTGGTAGCACTTTTGCAAATATTTTTAAAAATTAATTTTCTTTGCTGTGTTTGAATTTTTAAAGAATGCATATTTGGTTAGCATTCTCCTTAACCTAAGCTAAACTTGATGAAGGTTTCACTTTGCTCATGAAGTTCTCCTTAAGAATTTGCATTCATAATATCCAGGCTAACTGAATTCTTCTTAGGCTTCATCTTAAAAGATAGTTAGCACATTTACGAAAACTGAGGCTAATAGCTGTAGAAAACAATAACAGAGGGCAGTAACACTGCTCTGAGTTTTCTCCTGAGATTGTGCGGTGTTTGCCTTTAGACTGAGAGTCTGTGCCACACTGTAGAAGAACACTGTGGCATCAGCTCCACCTGGTTGACCTCTGAGGTTAGCGCTGACTGCATCTGTCATACATTCCTGGCACCACCACTGGCTCATGTGGAAAATGTGGGGCCCAGGTCCAAAGAAATTTGTGTCTATTCCTGCTCCATTGTTCATTCTTCTTTTATTAGCACATTTTGGAGCATACTGTGAATGCACTTTTCTGAGTTATACCTCTTAAGCAAAATAACAGAAGGTAAAGCCAGCAAGTCCCATTTGATTACAAGGCCCAGGCTGTGAGGAAGGTGCCTTACGTCTTCCATTACAGTGTATCATAAGAAGAACTTACAATGGGCCTGGGATACAGAGGTCTAAATTAATCTTTTAGCTTTGCCGCTTGAGTCATAAACCTCTAACGATTTCATTTTAACCATAACATGTAAATAACAATATTTTATTTCAGGCAATTTTTTTTCAATGAGTAAGTAAAATTTGTATTTGAAACTCATTTGCAAGCCATATAGTATTCTAAACTGTAATTTCTGCTCTGAAAATGTCAAGATCACAAAAATTCCAATATCCAGGACCAGCCAGACAGCTCAGCTGACTAAAGCTCCTGCTTAGGCAGGAGCAGGAACTGGGGTTGGATCCCAGGCCTGCCACGCTGACCTCGCCCCAGGTTGTGCTGAGATGGCTATTGAGAGTGGGCAAGCTATAATCACAGCTCTTGGGAAGCTGAAAATAGGAAGATCATTATGAGTCCAAACTGTGTAGTGAGAGCCTGTAGACCCTGTACTAAATATATAAAAGAAAAAAAATCCAATATCCATTGAAGAGTTTATCATGTTATATTTGGCTTCAGGCTTTCTTTTTCAAACCAAATCTATGCACAATAGTACTCCACACAGCATCAAGTTCTGCAAAATATCTTACAACATCCTTAGAAGAGAAACATTACTAATGTACATACCTGAAGTGCTTTCTTAACCATCCACAGTGGATTGGAAGGGCTTGTGAGTTTCTCTTCTGTTCTTGGCCATAAGGACTATGTCAGAACCCTTTGCAGGTCCCTCTATCTCTTAGATCTCATTTGGATAAAGGAACTTTCAGTTATCCACATAACTTTCAAAGCAGTTCTCAGTTATTCTAAGTTTTACTCGATTATACCTCAAAAATGGTATTAAAGGGACAAGCTGCTTGGGCCCCCTCCTGTCCTCTCTCGGACAGGAGCTTTCTTTCCCTCAATAAGTATATTCTGCTCACAAAAATGGCATTGGGTATTATGCTGTGCTTGACATCTTTGAATGCAGTGGTGAAATTACCAAGGCCGTGGTTCTCATGGACAAAAGGCACTCCCCAAAATACCTAAGCTTGTCAAGGTCTCTGGAGACTCTATTTAATGTCTGTGAGAAAACAAATTTTCTCTACTCCTTTAAATGCCTCTTTAACCTCCTTTCCTTCTCAAAAAATGGGCAAAAATTCACTCTTTCTTTTATTCTATGGAAATAACTTTTAAAGTAGATACACAATAGCTCCTTTTAAGCATTTATTCAGTTGGGCCGACAGGAATATCTAATTTTCATCTATTCTCTTTTGCAATGAAAATCTGAGATGGCCCTAGGAAGGACTGGTTATCTAAATCAAAGAGAGTAAGTGACAAACAAAATTACTCCATTCACTGTATAGCATAGATTTCAAATTATTAGTATGATTTTCTGTTGACCAACAGTGACTTAAAATACTACATCTTAACCTTATCTTGTCCTTAGTGTTTAAGTGCCACTCACAAATCTTCAGAGACAGGAGAGATGGCTGTGGTAAAGATCTGCCTCACAGCTACAAGTGAGATTAAAGCTAGCGCGGATCTGAAGAACAAAGTTGGGAGCCTAATGCGGTGTAATTGTGAGTCATCAGTGTTGATTAGTCTATTGAAGTAGAGAGAATGAATCAACCGCAGTCCAGCACTGCTATTGCTGCTATTCAACAGGTAGAAAGATGGCATGTGTTGGCAGAAATGCCATGGATCTCGTGTGTTTGGATGGAGTGGAGGTGACTCAGAGCCCAATTTAAGGAAGTGTAGAGCCCAACACAGCTGCACAACCTCCAAGAGCTGGAAGCCAGAGCCAGCAGCAGCAGGGAGCTCAGCGGCCGCTGACATTCCAGTGAACACTTACTGAGTCAGTCAATCGCAGCGTTTCTGTCTCTGTCTCTGTCTCTGTCTCTGTCTCTGTCTCTGTCTCTCTATCTCTCTCTATCTTGTTCTTTTCCTCTGTTTTCTTCCTTCCTTCCCTCTTTTCCCCTCTCTGTCTCTCTCTCTGCCTCTCTCTCTGCCTTTCTCTTTCTCTCTGTCTGCCTCTCCCTCCTGCCCTCTCTCCTATTTTCTCTTGCTTGTTTGCTTGCCGTTTTCCTTCTGATCTCTGTCTCTCCAATTTATGTCATACAATTTGCCTCTTTGGTGTGTAATTGAACAATTCTTAGAAAATGTGCAGCCTTGTGTGACAAGGAACTTGAACCAGTTTAGAAAATACTTTCTTTTCCCCCAACAGATCTCTTCTGTTTTGTTTTGGTCTGTTTTGTTTACATTTTTTGCTTTCTTTGTAGTCAATATCAATTCTTATCCTGATACCCAGATGAACATTGATGTACTATCTCTATAGTTTTGCCTTTATAGTATATTTATGGACATAGAATCCCAAATTATACAGGGTTTTGTGTGTGTGCTTTTGTGTGTATGTATGTGTATGTTCACTTTGCTTCTTTCCTAGTGCTTCTTAACATAATGTTTTTGTGCGTCCTTTAGCTCTTGCTATTCATTAGTTAATAATATTCTGTTGTAAGGATGCATCATATTTTAGTTAACTATTCATTCACTGGTAGATATTTTATATATTTTTAGCTTTTAGCAACTAAGGATAACCTACTATGAATATTTGTACACATATTTCTGACTCTCAATTCTGAAATTAAAGTTTCCATAGTTAAGATTATCTATGTGCTGGTCACTTTCCCCTAGTTTTTAAAGCTTGTATTCTTTAAAATGTATATACTTTTATTATACACACGTGAATCTGTATAGTTATTTACAAGCCATGGATCTGGCCCTGTTCAGCAAAGGAACAGAAATTTTTACAAAATAACAAAGAGCTGGGAGACAATATAAAATTCTCTACATATGATGCTTATCCCAGAAGGAAAAAGAGAAAACACAGGGAAATCTTTCAAAAATAAACATAAAGATTTTATTTAGTAAGTAAAAATATACTGAACTAAAGCCTTATAGATTAAGAGGAAATTGATAGGAGGAGGTCTGAAATGATGGGATTACTGGTAAGATGTGAACATGACATGCATGCAGGGGTCTTAAATGAAGAGATAAAGACTATCGGTTATAACACTTGACCCTCTATATGCACGAGTCTGTACCATAAATTCAAAATGCTAAAAATTATATCTGAAGAGAATATGGGTAATTTTCTTGTCACTGTTCTCTAAACAATCATAATAGCTATTTATATACTATTAACGTTTATTAGGTATTACAGGTGATATAGCAATCAGTGAGAGTATATGGGAACATTGTAGAGATTACTCATGTGCATTGTAATTTTTACACAGGGGCTTAAGCACTTGAAGATTTTCATACCCTTGGTGAAGGGAGGATCCTGGAGTCAGTCCCTGAATAGATCAGGTTATTATATTTACTATGATCTTTAATCTGGAGGCCCAGGAGCCACCATATCATGGTGCCCTTCAATTTCTAGGTGAAAAGGCAGCAAACATCAAAGGTAAGTTTTCCAGTGATATTGAACCACTACCGACAAATTGGAGGTGGGGGGAGTGGATGGCAGCGTTTTGGGTCCTTTTGCCTGTTCATTTCTAAGCTATATGGTCTCATATGATGGTGACTACGAGGGAGAAAAGATAAGGGAGGGAAGAAAGAGACAGAGCGACTCAGTTTCTAGTGGCTGTATAAGGAGGGAATGGGCCAAAATGTGTCACAGTTATTATATGTACACTAATACATTGGTGGTTGCTTTACTTTCCTAATTACACTAAATATTTAAAGCCCTTAGAAGCAATGTAGAAGTTCACTTAACTTATATATAATAAAAGTAGGATTATAAAAGATACACTACTCAAAGAAATCATTACTCATAAAAAATTATCTTAAATACATTAAGATGTCCATAAAGCTGAAGTGACAGAACATGAGTATGTTCTGAATGCTCCAGTAATCTTACAAGAAACTTACAGGTTACAAAATGCACTCTCTGTTGCTTTCTTTCCTTGTCACCAAGGAAAACAAAAATTCTGCTCAGAAAAATTATGCTGAGTTTCTCCTGCTTTGAGAGGATCCATAAAAAGAAGAAACAAGATAATATTTGACCCTAAAATTTTCTTATATACTTCTATTCAGGAAAAAAATTAAATCTATCCAATAAGAAACCTGGGAGTGCTAATTAGAGCTAGTTTACTATCCACATCCGGGATATTTTGTTTGAATGGCTACAGTAATTTTAATAATAGCTACAATTAACATCAACTAGTATAACACTACATGCCATTTTATGTTCTAAATAGTTGTTGTATAACATGACTTTCCTTATTACAATAAGCCTACAAGGCAACATAAACAGTGAAAGTTAGCTTACTATGTCAGAATAAAAAGTAAGAAAAAGTTCCATAACCTCAAAGACTCAAAGTGCAAACTTTCTTTTGGGATCATGTGGTATGTCTTATAGACATAGGCAGGAAATTTGCTTGCCATAGTCTCTTGGGAAAACTGGCTGATAGAGCCTCATTTAAATGCATACTTCCATTATTGAAGAAGATGAAAAGAGGGTTGATATATTGGACACTGGCTATCAAAACTTTTGTTTAGAATCAGGTAAAAAAAAATGCCCTGACTTTTATCAGCAAAAGTAAATTACATTGGCCATGCCCACTTTATGAAGCTAGGGAAATATCTTCTCTACATGTGAGCAGAGAAAAGAAAGAAATATTTCTAGATTTCTTCCACAAAGTTCCAAAATGCCTTACCCAAATTCTCCTAATTTTAAAACCTTCTAAAACTCTTTAATAGATACTTTATTTCTGATGGTCTGGGGAGATAGCTCAATAGAATAGGCATCTGCCCACCAAGTGCCAGGCCCTGAATTCAGTCTCTGGTACTGGGGGGAAAAAAGGCATTTATTCTAGATAAAATAATGATACATTAAAACTAGATGTAGCAACTTAGTGTGTGCCTTACATGATGTTCATTTTATTTATTTTTTCTATTTTAGAATTTTTTTGCTAATTTCTTTCATAATTCTACACACATTTCATTGGCAATTATATTTGTCACTGATCTTTTCATTGGTCCTACAGATTAATGGCTTTCATGTTGACAGCTTCCTGCCACGTGCGTGTAACTTTCATCATCTTCGTGTCCCCACTGCCTCCCATGTCACACACTCAGCCTACTCTCTTGTGGCTCAGAATCAGGATTCAAAACAGGTAAATGCATTTTTCTGAATTCCATCTGCCCATCACTCAGTTTGATGTCTCACTTCCTTTGTCCTTATTTCCTCCCCTTTGGCCAATGTAGTCTCTCTTGTACTGTCTTGCTACTGTGTTTACATTCCATATATTAGGGAAAACTCAAGATACTTGTCTTTCTGAGTTTGGCTTAATTCACTTGAAATGGTTGTTCCCAAATTCACTATTTCCTGCAAAATAAAATAAAATAAAATAAAATAATAAAATCTTTATTGCTGAACAATACTCAATTGTATACGTATACAATATTTTTTATCCATTCATATGTCGATGGAGCCCAACGCTGGTTTCATATCTTATCTTTTGTGAATTATGACACAATAAAGATGAGTGTGGTGGTCTGCCTGTGGAGTGCTGGCTTTGTTTCTTTTAGGCATTTACCGAAGAGTGGCATAGATGGATTCATGGTAGGTTCACTTTAAGTGTTTTGAGGAATGTCTATATTGATTTCCATTAGTAGCTGTATTAATTTATATTTCCACCAAGAGTACAGATTCTGGCCTGCATTCTGGCCTATACTTATTGATTTGTTCATTTGTTTTGTTTTGTTTTCTCTTGACAATGGTTATTCCAGTGAGGGCAAGATGAAATCACAGCTTCCTTCATGGGTCCCAACTGGATAAAGAGAGAGAAGATTCTAGTATAACTATCTGCCATTTACACTTTTTCTTTTGAAGTGTTTTTTTATTTCATTTGCCTTTTACTAATTGGGTTATTTGATGTTCTTGATGTTAAGATTTTAATCTTATTTGAAGAGTAGCTGGCAATGCTTATTTTCACTTTGTAGGCTTTCTATGGTCAGTTATTTCTGTTGAATAGGAACATTTCAAATGATGTAATTCTGCTTGTCGATTTGTTGCTTGTGTCTATGGCTTCAATTGTTTCAAGTTTTCTTTTAACAGTTTAAAAATTTCATTTTTTAAAATTACAATCACTGTTGATTTAGTAATATTTTTATTCCAACTCTTCTACTTATAAAATTTTTGAGTTCTTCCATTTGCATGTCTATTGTTAATATCTCTTTGGAGTAGTCAACATTTTTTTAGTTACTGAAGTGCTGCTTCCTCTAGTTCTTTGAGTTTTGATTATAGCTACTGCTAAGGCTTCATATGCTTATTTGGGCATCTAGACTCTGGGAAATGCCATTTCTATTAGCTGCTTTTAATTCCTGGCTAGTATTCATGCTTCCTCATTTATATACATTTTTTCATGTCATTTGCTCTATACTAATGATGTTATATGCAAAGACACAAATGTAAGTTTGAAAGTTAAAAGTCTTTGACTTTTGTGTCCTAAAAGTTTAAGTTCTTTTTTAATTTGGCTAATGTGTCTTTTCAGCACTGGGAATTGAACAAGGACCTTTTGCATGAAGTTATACCCTCAGCCATCTTTATTATTTAATTACTTATTTTGAGATAAGTTCTTATTAAATTATTCATCAGCATACCAGGCTGGGTTCAAAGTTGCAAGCTTCCTGCTTAGCCTCCCCAAGTGCAGGGGTTATAAGTGTGTGGCACTGTACCTGCTTTTGATTTGGAAGTGCTTTATGTTGTTTTGTTTTTGTTTGTTTGTTTTTAGTACCAGCAATCTTAGGACCTTGCTCTTGTCAAGTGGGTGGAGGCCATTTTTGTGTTTAAAATATATGGAAGAAACATGAAATATAAGTACAGTTCCTTGGTTATTTTCAGTCATGGTAGCAGAAGAATCACATGGATTGAGAAGAAAAGGGAGATGAAAAAAGATAGAGGAAAATCATGGGGCCTTTGAAAATGTGTGAGCTAGGAGCAGATTCCACAGTAGGATGGTAGGAAGAGCTGCAGGCGATGGTCAGAGAGTAAAGAGTAGAAACCCTGTGCTATGGGTCTGGGTAGAAGGACCTCTCGCTAAACCTAGACAACTGCCTTTGCTGTTAGGTGGGTAGAAACTGCACCAGGATGTCTATGCTTCCTTTTCCTAGCCATAGAAAGGAAATGATGGCAGACTTGAAGGAGCCGCAGCACCAACAACATGCACTCTCTCAAGCGTGATCTGGTGCTAGCCACTCCCCAGAAGCAGATATTTATTTTGTGAGATTTGTTATAAGCAGATATACATGAATATCTCTGCATTACACCATAAAACTTAGAAGCATTCATGAATCATGACTCTGAAAAAAATTAATTTATTATACCAAAAAGAAAGGAAGAAATTTTTGAACACAAAATTATTCAGGAAAACATGATGAGAGAGAGTAACTAGGTAGGAATAATTCTAACACAGAACAGTGTATTTTTCTTACTTTCAATAATTGATACAATACATATCACTGTCCTTGCAGTAGTCATTCAGAGCACGGGATGCAGACATGATAATTTTTCCAATCTTTATTGGTACAAAAATTTCTTCTCATTGAACTAAGAGAAAGTAGTTTTATTTAGCCTCTATACTTCAAACAGATTAGGGCCGGTCAGATAGCTCAGCAGGTTAAACTGCCTGCTTAGGCCTGGGGTTTTGTCATGGGGTGCTGGCCAGGCCCTTGGTTGCACTTGAAAGTGCGATTGAGCCTGGGCATGGGGGTGTGCACCTGAAATCCCAGCTGAAAACAGGAAAATCACCAGGAGTCAGGTCTGCATAGTGAGATCCTGCGAGGACAGTGATATGTACTGTATCAGTTAACGGGAATACACTATAATGTGTTTTGCATCTGTTGCATTGTTATTTCTTATTGGCTCAGTTTCTACCCACTGAACAGCTAAGGCAATTCTCTAGGTTTATTGAGAGGTCCTAATATATTAGGCTGGGTGATGATGAGGGTGAAAGGCTGTTTTCTTCTGTTTATACCTGCTTTTTTCCAATAGCTATAAAAACAATTATTGTTACATATTGGGGTAACTGGTATTATAATTTTCTTCCTTTCTAGAGTTTAGATAATACTGTTATCTCCCAATCCTTTATCAAATTTATAAGCTTAGAGATTCAAGCCACATGTTATTTTGATGGATAGGCTTCAAATTGTTCCAATTGTATATCTGAATTAATCAAAGAGAACCCAGGTAATAAGGAGCATGTGCTGTCATTTGGAGTTTGTCACTTTACTATGCAACAGCATAGTTGAATATCATTACTTGGCTGAATTTTGAGGTGCATGTGCTGGTCCTTATACTTTCCCATGGAATGGCTGGGACATATGACAATAACTTCCCTAACGTGTCTTTCTTCTCAAAAATATTAATATCTGGGTTGTTCTACTAGTACTACTTGAGATGGAATACTAACTATATACAAAGTATGATTAGACATACTTAGAAAATATTATTTTTATTGTCGGTGTAAAAAGCAAGAAATGTTTACTGTTTGTAACAATTTATTGTGATATATCAGCCTGAATGCATTAAGAATTTCTTAGCAAATCAGGTAGGCTTATATGTATCTGTGATGTGTTTCTAAAGATGATTGGCCGGTAGGCCAGCAAACTGAGTAAGCAGGACATACTACCACGCTTGTGGGTTGCACAAAACAATAAGCTTACAGCTGGGATGTAATGAACAATGGAAAGAAAAAGAAAGTTGGTACCTGTTTGAACAGTTCTGGTCCATTGAATAAGTGTAATTTTTTGCCATAAGCTTTGGACATCAGTTTCCTGTTTTTTCATCCTTCCAGTGAAGACTCACAGCAGAGGCTCCTGAGTGACCTTCCATGTGTCTGACCTCAGGCTTTGCTGCATCCTTGATGGCTCTTGTTCTATGGCTTCCCTGCAGTTTTGAGTTGACTGGCTATTGCATCCTTCAGCTCTCCACTGAGCAGATGGCCATCCTGGACTCTCCTGCCTCTGATCCTGTAAGGCTACCTTACAAATCACTTGCATAAATATAAATTAAAAAAACATATTTACTATAAGGTCTCACACGCAGCTAGGACTCATAGTGATCCTCCTGCTTTCAGCCTCCTCAGTGCTGGGAATACGGGTATATGCCACTATGTCTGCTTTCAATGGCTGGTGCTGCATATGGTACTGGGAATAGAATCCCATCCTCCTTACTTGCCTGAACAGGTGCTCAGTCCACTGAACTACCTCACTGGCTCTTATTTTTATTGTTGATATTCCTTTAGAATACCCTAGCCTATACAGAGTTTGGTGCTAGAATTGTGCACATTACTGTGATTGTTCCTCGCTGTGCTTTAGAATCCTTTAGAACCAGTTTGTTGGAATTGGTTTATAGTTCCAACTGGAATTTGGAAACATTTGCAGATGTGGGCTAGAGAAGACCTAAAATGATAGAAACAGAGCTCAGTTATTCTAGAATCAGTTATTCTAGT
This sequence comes from Myocastor coypus, assembly GCA_004027025.1. NCBI lineage: Eukaryota > Metazoa > Chordata > Mammalia > Rodentia > Myocastoridae > Myocastor > Myocastor coypus. Next base: position 32,539 of record PVJA010001770.1, read on the forward strand.
TAGAGCTCAGAGGACTAGAATGCCGCTAGGTATGTGGACAGCAACGTCCAGGTTCAAGAGTTTTCAGCTGGGCACAGAGGCTTCAGTGGCAGTTAGACTAGAGGCCATGGGGGTTGCATTCTGGCATAAAATTTGTTTACCTTTTCCTCATGCTCTGAGATTTGGAAGGAGACTGAGGTTAAGGGCAATAAACTGATTAGTCTGGTGGAGGAGTTTTTAAGATAGCCGAACATTTAAGCTGTGATATGAGTTCTCTTGCTTGCTTTTAGCTAGAGTTATAGTGAGAACGAGGAACAAATACTAAAAGGAAAAATTTTGAAAAATTTCGTTTTCAGCCCAAAACTACATGTAATGTTGGGATCAAAAAAGATGTAGCAGGGACCAGGGAAATAGCTCGGCAATCTAAGAGCTTGCCTGGCAAGTGCAAGGACTCACATTTGATCCCCAGTATCACACGCTCTGACAGCCCTGCACTGGGGAGGCTGGGACAGGAGGTTCACTAGGAGTCTGTGCTACACAGCCAGACCCTGTACCAGATAAATAAAAGACCACACCCATCACAGGTTTACAGGCACAAATGTATAAAGCTTGCTCTGGAGAAGAGAGTCCCTCACCTACCTTGTAGAGAAGGGCTTCATGAGGAATTATTTCCCTGGAGTTTATTTCAGTGTACTCAATCATCCAAGTACTATAAAGCTAGTGCAGTCATTGGGCAAGAGGTCTTGCTATGGATATTACTGACATGAGATTTTAGTGCTATCCTTACAGTGCTGGCTTTACCATACTGGCATGCAAAGCACAAGATTTATGTGTCCAGGAAGCTTTTGTCCTTATTTCAAAGAACAGCGGAACAGCTTCGGGACTAAGCAAAAAAAAAAAAAAAAAAAAAAAAAAAAAAAAAAACCTGGGAAGGCAATTTCTGAAGCTGTGGGAGTGAAGCCAAATTTGCGCCAGAGACTTCTGAGAGTCAGATATCTAGGCATGTGCATACCATGCTAAGGAAAACTTTGTGCCATGAGTGCAGCCAGCCCATGTGAAATGTCATGTGTGCTGAAGGGAAGGGCCATATAGGTGGGGCAGCCCAAGTCTTTTGGAACTTATCTCCTTACCATGTACACTGGATACTGGACATGTATCTGTAATGTTTTATGTTTGCACTTCTGGTTTTCAAATATTGTTTGGTCTAATTCTTCTCTGTCTTCCTTTTCCTTCCATTTGACATGAGAATGTTTACCCTGTGACATTATATGTAAGCATTATATAATTTGTTTTTAATTTTCACAGGGTTCACATGTATTGTCCTTGGTGTTCAGAGGAGACCTGGACTTGAATTTTTTAGCAATTCTGGAACCTCTGAGACTGGGGGAAAGAAGGCTGTGCTGAAGATTATTATGTTTAAGTTTTATGTAGGATGACTGCATCATATTAGGTAGAACAATCACCATGTGTTTAGTTGGAGATTAAGTATGATTTAAGGAGATACATTTAGGTAGCAATTTGGCCAGGCATGGAGTATACAGGTCAAAGTGGAGTGGCAATTCAGTTGGCTTTGGTATCTGTCTGAAAGATTGGTGTAGGACACTGTCTTAGTCACTTTTCACTCATTGCTGGGACAAACACCCCACACCCAAGATGAAGGAAGGAAAGATTTATTTAGCTCACAGTTCATAGAGGTTTTAGTCCATATTCGGCTGTCCCAAAGCTGAGTGTAACAGGGCAGAGAGCATCCAGTTCATGGCTGTGGAACAGCAACAAAATGGTGGCAGAGGTAGCCAAGCAAACAGGGCAGCAGAGAGCAATAGCTCCAGTCTGTCTCTCTGTCTCTTTATATTCCTTTCAGGCTCTCTGTGTTAGGATATCCACCTTAGACCACACCCATAGTCCCAGCCCTACTCAGATCGATAATCCCATCAGTACTAAAACACATAATCCCAGTGACTCATGAGTCAAGTCTCAATCTATAGAAGTCCCTGCCCAATGACTACATGAGGCTTTGGGGGGACAACTAGACACAAACCATAACACACACGTCTGGCTGCGTCTGGTCAGAAGCAGAGGTGACTTTGGGGTCTATATCCAGTTCCTCACTGCTATCCTCTTAGTTGCTCCCATTCTCTGTTTGCTGGCCACCAAGGACCAGGCAGCTTTGCTCCATTAGGCCATTTTTCTATGCTGTTCTTTTCTTGGAGACTGTCAACCATGTACCACATTCCTTAAAACCCATCTTTTTTTTAATCATAGTTGTCAGGTATTATGTCCTAGCAAAGAGAGAGCTGACTAGAACCCTAGGAATGTCTCAAAGTGAGCCAGCTACCTTCCTCTCATTTCTAAGCTTCTATGTGATATATTTGGTCTACACATCAGTTTTAACAATCAATGAATGGAAATTGACAATGGATAAGAAGAGGGGGCGAATCCCCCTCATGTATCTAAATCACTGCTGTCCAAGTAAGCTTTAAGTAAAAGTTATAAATACCCACATATTTTAGAGACAAGCAGTTACAATTATTCACTTTTATGTTAACAAATCCTAAAAGAATACAGAACCCACACAATCTAGAGAAAATTAAAACAGTCAGCACTAGTATTCAGATTCATCTTTTAATACCTAGGTATGATTAGATACAATTCACTTAAAATATTTTTTATCAAATTATCAGTTATAGTAAGCTGAATCTAAATTCAAGGCTGTAGACTGCAGTCTCAGGACCAACATGAAGTGAGGAGCAGAGGAGACTCTCCAGATGTGGGGGGTTGGCTAAGCATACAAACCAATTCTGTGACAAGGGCTCTTATCCATAGGAGCAGGGCTCGAGGCAGGAATGTGTAGACTGATGATCAAGTCAAGAAATCACTGACTGGAGAAATAAGAACCAACATTAGAGAAGCTCTGGCAATATGGAAAGGAAATTGGATTAACCCTTTCTTATAAGACATCTCATGTAGTAAAGGCTGCCTCAGTACTTACCTGCTAAGCTACCCCAGAGTGTTTTGTACTTCTATTTCTGTGCATCAAAAGTAGCTCAGGTTCAGAGTGAGCCAAACCATGGGAAAAAGAAGTTAAGTGAATCTAGTCTCTAAGCTTGGATACTGAAGAAGAGTGTAAATCTAAGAGCAGCTTTACAGAAAGCCACTTGCCTGTCTGTATTTGCCCCCCATCCACATCCCCAGAGTGGCCCTGAGCAGCAGTCCTGAGTAATGGAAGGTATTAGGGCTCTAGACTAAGCCCCATCTTGTCTGTGTCCTGGTTCTATCACTCAGCCCTAGTGCCATATTGTTTAGATTCCACACCACACTCAGTGGAGCCACCTAGGAAAGGGTGAAAACAATAACAAATATTGTGGTTTAGAACAGGAACCTAACCAGAATGTGTAGAACAGAGTAGCTGCTTAAAATTTAATACAGGCTGAGCACTCCTTATTTGAAAAATCTAAAATGTCATCAAACCTAAAACTTTGTGAAGTAATATCTATGCAAATATTTCAGAGCCACCTCCCCACTAAATTCCAAAATCTGAAACATTTTTGGTCCCTATCATTTCAGACAAGGCATACTCTTCCTGTAACATTTACTTTGAAGTCACTAGGAAAGAGCTCAAAACACTTTTTGTTTAATTCCCTTTTTTCATCCAAGCGACTTAATAAGGTAAAATATATCTTTAACATTTCTATAATTAATTTTTAACTTAAAGTAAGCATATGTATGCACCAAGTAGTTGAGGTTTTAAGATCCTACAAGACCCAAAGTTATTAGAATATGTATATTCATCTCACCATTGTCTATAATTAGGAAAAAATATACTTACTACAACCAATCTAATCATCAATTAATAAGAACAGTGTTGAGTAAATTATATTTTTTAAAATTCAATTTTATTTTGAAAAGTAAAAATAAAAGCAAAAACATGGAAAAAGAGTAACATTCAATGATACATATATTACAGATTTTAAAACAGAGTTGAATAAATTATGATATACAGTGAAATATCACACTGTCTCTAAAAAACATGATGGTTTCTATCAGCTGTTTATTTATTTATTATTTTAAAATTGATTTTAATGAGAAAAAAGCTAAAACAGCAATAAAACAATTTCAAAACAGGTTAGTGGGACCATTACAATAATTAATACTGGGCAAATTGTTTTCTTCATATTAGTTATTCAGAGGATAAGATGCAGACATTATGTCTTGTTTAAACAATATTAATACAAACTTCTCAATGAACTATGGGAAAGTAGCTACATATCTATTCTAACTATCTTGGATATACACATATATATTTAGCTGACTTGGCCAACAAAGGACATAGTCATACATATTTTAATTATTTTCTAGAAGAATAAAAAACAGTATTTACTGTAGTACATGTAAGAATCATCATAAATATATAAAGATTAGAAAATACATAACTTAAAAAATTGTGTCTTAGACTTTGGTATTTGATTGAAATCTTGGGCATTAATTTTATCATTTAAAAATGGTGGCACTGTATATTCCAATTTTTTAATAATCAGAGTATTTTATGTACACAGAAAATACAGTAAAAAGATAGTCACATTCAACCTTAGACCTAATATTTATCGCCTTAAAATTTACCAACTAATAATATGTAGGCATTATATTATCATGAGTTCATATGTAGAAATTAAACCTTAGAAAAAAAGTGATTTTTACTATGCACACAACGAGTAAATGATGATATTTAAACACAAGTCTCTGCCAATCTGACTAAATGTTAACAAGTACTCTGTTAAATGGTGGTTGCTTAAAATATTGAGTAGATTTATCCTACCTGACTACTGTAATTTTGGATTGAATTGTGTCCTTGAAAGAGAATCTCCACTGTCTCCGAGCGTGATCTTTTTTGGAAATACGGTGTTGTAGCTGCAGTCACATCAAGATGTGATCTGATGTGACTGGAATTAGCTATAACTATGGCTGAGGAGAAAGACATAAACATATTAAGTGGGTAAAAAGCCCAGTGAAGATGTAATCAAGGGTTGGAATATGCAGCTGCAAGACAAGTAACGCCAACAGACATCAGAAACTAATGAGCACAAGAAAGAACATTCCTGGGCCAGCAAGAGAGCTCAGCGCACTAAAGCAAAGTGCCTGGTTTGGCGGAGTGCAGTGGCCAGGGTTTGATCTCTGGTCTGCTGTTCTTCCCCAGCTCCCCAACCCCGGGCTGGGCTGGAACAGTGATTGAGACTGGGTGCATAATCCTAGGGTTTGGGAGGCTGAAAACAGGAGAATCACTGTGAGTCTGATCTGTGTAGTGAGACTCTGTACACCCTATACACGCTACCATAAATTCATTTTTAAAAAATTCCTAGAGTTTTCAGAGAGAGAGAGCATGCCTTGTAACCCCTGGAGTTTGTATTCTCTGCCTTGAGAACTATGAGATAATAAATTTTGTTGTTTAAAATCACCTCATGCCAGAAAGAAAGAAAGAAAGAAAGAAAGAGAGAGAGAGAGATAGAGAGAGAGAAAGAGAGAGAGAGAAAGAAAGTAAGTCATCTCAGTTTGTGGTGCTTTATATAGAAGCCAATAAACTTATTCAACAAATATATGTTGAACAAGTTAGCAAAGTAGTTGGGAATGTGAAATCTTAAACCAAATCCTCTTTATGAAGCTCACACTATTATCTGCAACATTTAGTCCCAATTTTAGCATTTCTATGTTTCAGCTTCTTTATTTATAAAATGATTTTAATAATAGAATTTACTTCAGTGAATTTTTATGGAAGAGGCATGAGTTAATATGTGTAATAGAAGATGAATATGATACAGTATTTTTATGTTGGTAATATGCCAAGTACATACTAGGTGCTAAGGTCGTCTTCATTATCATAAGTAATTCTGTTGTTAATTATCAATTTATTAAACACTTAGGTTGTGCCCATCTAAGATAGCCAGGTAAAGTTAATTTAATGCAACTTCTCTGCTCCAAACATTTAAAATGATAGATAAAAGATTAGTAGAAAGCAAAAGGCCAGGAAAAAGCCAAAAAATTTTTAAAGACCATTACGTATAATGCAAATAATAAATGGGTCTTAAGCACATGAAAATTTTGCTCCTAAGGACAAATCACCTAGGTACAAATCTTCTAAGTGAAAATCAGACGATAGTTAGAATTAAATGAAAATGCCTTTCTGACATATCAAAGACTCTGATTAAGCTGAAGTAAAGCTTAGGAGTACATTGAAAGCCTTCACATTTCTGTCATTTTAAACAACGTGTAAGCCTGATGCTGAGTAAAAGAAGCCAGGCACAGAATGACACAGATCACCTGACCTCATGTATGTGTGCAGTGGAGAAAGTCAGACCGAGGGAAAGAGTAGAACAGTGATGACCAACAGGTGCTGGTGGCAGGAGAGGGACGTAGGGAAAGATGAGCGGCTGGTCACAGGGCACAACACTGCTCTTAAGCAGGAGGATTTATTGTAGTGATCTGTTGCATGCATAGTGACTGTAATTAGTAATAATATTGCATATTTGATATTATTGAACACTTAAAATCTGTGAAGAATATATTTTAATTATTCTTTCTAGAAAGAAATGTTTGTCAAGTGTTGTATATGAACTACTCACTCCAGAATATATACCATAATATCCACTGTGTGTCATAAATATACATAATTATTTTTAATTAATGATAAAATACAAATTAAATATCTTACACAGAAACTTTCTGTTTGTAATGTGAGAAACTATTTAACCTTGTAATACAATTTTGCTTATCTCACATTTCACTATTTCACATTTATTCTCTATCAAATATGAGCTTGGAAATACACCTTTTCAGAGGAAGTAAAAGAAATGGCCAACAAATATATGAAAGAGTTCTGACTATCTGTAGTCGTAAGAGATGCTTTAATATAGAGCTAAAATTTCATCTTGTGCCAAAAAGAATGGCCATCATCAAGAAGTTAAAAAATACCAAATGCTGGATGGTTGTGGGGGAGCCTGGACCCTGCTGCATTGATGGTGGGAATGTAAACAGTATAGCCATTAAGAAAGCAGTAAGGAGAGCTCAGAAAGAATTAGCCTAGAAATTCTGTATGATCCAGCCATCCTTCTCCTAGATATCTTCCATGAACAGCTAATGAGATGATGCTACAGCAGTATGTACGTGCATCTCAATGTTTACAGCAACACAATTCATGGTAGCTAAGTCCTGGAAGCAGCCTGCGCACCCACCATCAGCTGATCAGATAAAAAAGATGTGATATCTCTACATAATGGAAAACTATCAGGCTATGGAGAAAGATGAATTTGGATATTTATAGGAAAATGCATGCACCTGCAAAATATAACGTTGAGTGAAATGAATCTAACACACAAGCTTACGTACTGTATAGTATCTTTCACTTGAGTAAGCAAAGTACAAACAAAATGCACAATAAAGGATTCATAAAAAGAGGCAAGGGGATAGATCTCTTATGAATGGGAAGGAGTGCAGAAGGCTGAGGAAGAAGAGAACAAGGGAAGGGAAGAAGAAATAAATGGAATGAAGATATGCACAGAGACCTCATAATCTCAATAAATATAAACACTGTATGTTCTAAATATGAGATAAAATGAATAATACCAATCAAAATGAAACTTGGGAAGGATGTTTAGAAGAGGAGGAAGGATGTGGGAGGGAAGGGGAAATGAATTTTTTAAAAAAGAAAAATCTATATTATGTGCATATGCTGCCCAAAATGACAGTAAACTGCATGTACTGCAAGCATATACTACTTGAAAAGAACCTCACTAAATGAAGTTTTTAACAGAATGTAATGCACATGTGAAAATAACTAGAAAGCTCCACCTAAAAGGAAATGACATTAAAAATATATTTTACTATTTAAAAGTTACTGTTTAAAACCTAAGAATTTTATGTTTTCAGTATGCATGAGAAAGTAGCAGTGCCACCTCTTTAGGGATATTAACTGCTTAGAAAACTACCTGGAGCAAGTGATGATTCACTTTGGGTAGTGTGCAGACAGTTGGAACGGCTCGCAGGCCTTCCACTGTGATCGGTAACTAAGAGAGGCCAAGCGACTCCTGCTTTCACATCACCAAATTGTGAGCATTGCGTGTCAGGCCATCAGTCACAGCCAGGTGCAGACAGGGTAAGATGAACGTCCTTGGTCTGCCCTGCCATCTTCATCCGTCACTGCCTTGGGGAAGTCCACAGACCCTGCAGAGGATCTGTAAGTAGTTTAGAAAATGAACCCAGAGTGAGAATTTAGGAGATAGGAGCACTTGTCCCAACTATGTTATAAAAAATAATAGAATTTTAGGATATTAGTGTGAAAGAGACATCATAGATCATTCTGCCCAGTGCCATCATTTTGAAGATGAGATTTAGAGTGCAGAAGTGACTTGACCAATGCCATTTTCACACCATCATCAATTATTTATTGAGAAAAAGATGAATTGAGGTAAGAGGTATACTCACATACAAATCCTAGGCTCAAACTTGGACACAATGCACACCAGTGACACTATGTCACAGGCAATTAATAACGTTGAGCAGCATTCTTAATTTTTAGCACATTAAGTGGAGATCTTAGAAGCTTGTTGGCTGTCATGTTTATTCTGGGAACAGAATGAAATGGAAGCCTGTTCTGTTTTTCTCTATTTTGCTTTTGGCCCTGCCATAAATCACTTTTTCCTTTATCCTTCTGTTTTACTACTTTGTTGAAGTATTTGTCATTATCTCCTCAGATCATTGGAAACATTACATCTAAACAACCTTGTTACCTTGTCCTATAAGATATTATACAAACACAGAGGTAACTGGAGATCACTTAGAGGGTGTTAGACTTAGTTTTTCTGTTCAGCCACTATACCAGAATTGTGAGAACATGTGTGTGAGCACCTGTGTGGATGCCTAAGTTTGTGTTTGTAAAGGTAGACAAAAGCCGAAGCAGCCTGGGCAGGGGTATATAGGAAGCATGGAGGACCAAATAATGACAGTTTGGAAAAGCTAACAAGAAGACAGTAGAGAGGAAACAGAGTTGGAAGGCAAATTTCCATTCCTTAATGTGAGCAAAACCCAAAAATGACCAAATCTCCCTTCTGGAGATAAAACAAAGAAGCAAAGAACTCCCTCCAAAAGGACATAGATCTGCTGCAGTAGCGTAGTGCTGTGCTGTTTACACGCACTCGCTGATACAAACCCTATAAATGCTGAATACACATCTCATCCGACACTGCTAGAACCATGTTCCCAGTTGGAATTAGTTACCATGCATTCTCATCGCAGGTTTGTGCTTCTCATACTGTGAACACACGCTTGGTGTTGCTTAGCTCTGTGGCCAAACAGCCACACAGCAGGTATTTGTGAAGTGATGATTTTGTTTAACTATTTAGGGAAAGGGAAGTTAGGTTGTATAAAAATCTATTTGAAAATCAGAAAATATATTCTAGAATATAACACAAAGCATATCTAATGTTAAGGAGAACAACTAAAAGAAATTTTCCATAAGCAAGTGGGTTAGGTAACCCTGGAGTGAGGCCTTTGTTGCTTGTACCATGAAGATTGCTCTCTTCAAAGGTGGAGAAAAATTGTCCAAAGGTGGAATAAAAAATGACTAGACTTGCCATTTTTTTCCCATATGAGTGCCTTCATGTGTGATGTGAGCTACAGTGTAAATGACTAGTACGAAAAATAATGCACCAAGGCTGGGCTTTCATCCTAGGGAATCTATTCCACAGGAGAAAGCAACGCATGCACACAGAGCTAACCTTGACCCTGTCACCCTTTCCCACAACCTTACTTGCATCTCTGTTCACATTACAACTTCATCCTGTTTTAGCTTCACTTTCAGTTTTGACTATTTCTGTATTTGAGCAGAAATGTACTTGGTCCTTCTGAGACAAGGGCAAGTGTAATGAGCTTAGGCTGTGTGCATTGCTAAATGAGCACCAGGGTTGTCTGCTCAAATGCGATTCACCCAGACTTTCACTGGTTACTCCTCCTTTCAACAAATGGCCAGAGTATGCATAATGTACATTTTATAATAGAAGCTACTGGAAAACACTGTTGTTCGAATGTTGATAAATAATACTAAAAATAATTCAATGAACACTATCTGACTCATTAGCACTGTGTACAGAATACAATGTTTACTCATAAAATAGTCTGTTATATGACTTTCTAGCTTCAGGGGCAAATCAGTGAAAGATGCTCAGACAGTTCATAAATTCACAACAGAAATAAACGCAAAGTTTCCATAGGAAAAACCATACAATATGGTGCCACACATAGGTCCGTTTTCAGGAAAGTAGCTGTAAGACAGATTGTTACATGCAAAGTATTTATTAGAAATTCCCTTGAGGTCAACACTGATAAGGAAGTAGGAGATGGAAGATTTAATAGTGGGAGAAGCCTAACTGCATGGTCTGAACTCAAGCCTGAAATGATGTTCCTTGTTCTAGAAGACTCTGCTCCCAGTCAAGACTGCCCCACCCTAGAGCAAGCATTTGAAGCCTTAATCTGTTCATCTTTGCAGGCAGCAGGCTCTTGGTAAAAGTTTCTCCCTGTAACAGAGTATGGCATAGAGTGAAAGAAAGATACCTTTCTTGAGCTGCAGTGAAATAAGAGCTAGTAAGAGCAGAGAGATAGGCACCAACTTCTGGGGCCTGGAGAGATGGGAATCTCAGTTCCGAATGGAGAGCAGTGCTGTGCCAGGCATGGTTCACTGCACCCTGTGCCTGCAGGCTGCTGGCCTCCATTGCTCACTTTGCATCTTCTCACACAAAGTAGAGGTGAGTATTATGGGACTCCTTGTAACCTGCCCTGCAAAGGCAGCCTTAGCGTGCAGCTACTTCCACAGAACCATCCCAGTGTTGAGGGGCTGATGTATAGAAGACATCCACAAACAAGTAAATGCGGGAAAAATCATTTTGCAGCACACAAAACATTATCTGCCAAGTCTACCAATCCCTTTAACAGCCTTCCTATCCCCCTTCAGCCATATTATTTCCATTCCAGGGCACCATGATTTATACTTAACGATTGTGACATTAGGGTAAGAAAAGCATTTTCTCTCTTTATGTGTAATATAGTGGCTAGAAAATTGATCCTGATAGAATTCATAATATTATTCTTAAGAACTAAAAAGTTTTCAACCAAAGAGTCTTACTTCCTTAGCTTTTAGAGAAAGGTCTCTCATCAATTCTCTTCCAGGAAAAAGAAAGTAAAAATTTCATAGTATCTCCAATGTTTTTCTTGAGTAAAAGTCTGGTGCGTTAAGGTTAATATTGCATATATAAATGAAAAGTTGAAAAGTAGCAAAGGTTTGTGCTTGGGTGTAATTTCTGTAGTGGATGCTATAAACTGCTCCTAAAAGAGCTTTTTATCCCTCTCTCTTTTAGCTATCCTCACCTCAACTTTCAGTTGATTCCTTTCCCTTTGCTTTATCCATTTCTTTTTTTCTTTCTTTTTTTTTGGGGGGGATTACTGGGGATTGAACTCAGAACCCTGCACTTGCCAGGCAGGTGCTTATGCCACTGAGCTATATCCCCAGCCCCCTATGCTTTATCCATTTTATTAGATTTGGTTATTGCATTTTTAAGACAGAATCCAGCTGTGCAGCTCAGGCTGGCCTTGAGCTCACTTTGTAGCCCAGGCTGGTCTCCAACTAACAAGATCGTGTTGCTCCAGCCTCCTGAGGCCTGTGATTGCAGGCATGCAGCTGGACACTCATCTTGTCTTATCCATTTTAGAGGGATGGGACAGAAGGATAAGGTTGGAGATGTGTGACCAAATAAATAAATAAATAAATAAATAAATAAATAAGACACTGAGGTGAAAAGAAAATGACAATGTCCAGGAACTAAGGGGCAGAGAAAATTAATTTATGTGTACCTGTAATCCAGAGGAATAAAGGAAAGGAGGCAGGAAGAGAAAAATGAAAAAGCCTTAGAATAACAGCACGAAGGAAGGAAAGCCACTGTGTTTATTGGGTTTGATATTGTTCACAACGTCAGGAAAATTCAGAAAATAATCATGTAGAGAGCAATAGGCATGGACACATTTTAGAGAAAAAAAAACTTAAGTAATTAAAAAGTAAACATTGCATGAGATTTTGATTTGCCTTATAATTTTCTTAATTTTTCTCTCTTGAACATGTCAATCTTAAAAAAGCACTTTCAGAAGTAGAAGTCATCATCTTTACAAATTGAAAACATGTCTATTTATTTTTAAAACAAATTTAAAGAGAAACAATTAGGGCTTGGGAAATGGATCGCTCATCTGGCCAGCTCAAGGATCCAGGGTCTGATTCCCAGTACTACATGCCATGCCTGCCCTGGAATGCTGAGTGCAGCGTGCAGGCCCCGAAACTGGGCATGATGGTGCATGCTTGTAATCCCAGCACTAGGGAGGCTGAGGCAGGGGGATCATGATGAGTCTGAGCTGGGTAGCGAGACCTTGTACCAAATAAACATATAAAATATAAAAATATAGAAGTAATTAACAGTGCTGCTGGCCTTTCTTTATTGAGCTTTGAAGCTCAAGCTGAGAGCAACTGTTGAAGGACCTGCATCAGGTAGCAATTGACCTGGAATTAGAAACACAGTTAGTAACAGAAGCACAAACCTGAGTAGTCTGTGGTGGTGAGTTTCTTATAGCTAAGTTTGGCCTACATTTTCCAGAGTGTTCTTTGCTGCTGGTGTAGTCAGTATATACAGGAAAGGATTTAATAACACATAGTTTATAGAATTCTTCTATAATATCGACACAAAAAGTCAAACGCAAAAGATTATAAGAGGCCTTTTCAAATACTAGACCCAGAATGTAGCTGATGGTCTGAATCCCACAGCAGTGTCCTCCATGAGCCCAGCCGGAGTTCTGGAGCCCAAGACAATGTCACATGCAAGAGTCTGTATCAAGGATCTGCACCAGGAAGGCCCACGGGCCATGGCAGAAGCCTGAAAGCTTGCACCAGTGAGATAAAGGATCCGTTTCAGCAGGCTGAAGGATCTGCAGTGGGGTCAAAGTAAGGACCAGAACTCCCGAGGAAGAGCTGAAGCAAGGACCCAAGCTCTTCCAGTGATGAGAACAGCTGAGTTTATATCAGTGTGACAGAATTCTCTAGGAGAATGAACAGCAGCGCATCATTTTCCCTGAAGTTCTCCTTGTTATGCTATTGGTGAGAGTCCTCAGGTGATTCTTCTATTCCCAGAGCCACGCTGATTCAGTTAACCCAGGTGTTGCTAGTTGATCACTAGCTTATCTACCGCTTCTGTAGACCTCTGGGAGACAGCTTGCTGAAGCAGAAGGCAGAAGTGAAGCTTGGACTTTTCTGTGCACTGATACAGGGCACAGACCAGTGACAACTATTGCCAACTGCATATGCAAGTTGTGCCGACTCCCTGGCTCGCCCCATTGGTGGGCAGCAGCTGGACTGGCCTGCAGATCTTCCAGGTCCCTCCAATCTCTCCCTCTAGATTTTCTAACCCTGGGCCAGATATATATTCAGTACCCTCTCTCTCTCTCTTCATTCTCAAGCTAGAGGCTTTAGAAAGTAGCCATCTTTTGTGAATTGCCAGCTCCATTTGGTCTAGAGGTCGCGACTGCACAAGTTCCAATTTGTGCTTGCTTTGCCAACTTTGTGTCCATCTTCTCCCCACAAGTTCCTGCCCTGGGAACATTACACTCCATATGCACAAGCAGGAGCATCATTCAGATTGTGTATACATTACTATTGTTTATAAAGTGCTTTCACAATCCTACATGGGAAACCTGCAGATCATTTGATTTTTTTTTCCCCTCTTTGGGCATAGTGTCCTAAAGATGGCTGTTGACATTTACTGCCACATTTACTCCCATGTTTGCATACTCTACTTATTCAGAAGCAATTCATCTCATGCATGGCCAGCTACAATAATAGCAAATTAAAACATTTCTACTGACTTACAGGGCAACAAGCTGGTAAACGGAAACTAGGAAACAAAGAAGGCACTGAAGCCTCATTCTTTCTCCTCTGAAAATGTCAGTGTCCCCTGGAGGTATAAATTCACTATACTCTTTTATTGATGTTTGAGCTACATTGAGATAATAATAGTTTGATATTTAAGGCAGTTGAACATGAAAATCTTTCTGCTGAGTAGTTTCTCTGTGTTGGTTAACATCTTATGGACATCTCTATTAATTTTCAAAATAACACCATCATTTCCCTAGCATCTGGAGAGTTGAGTAGCAGAAGGGTAATATGTACAGATGTAAACCCCAGAAATGAGATGATGGGCATAGCAGGAATGCAAAGGTTTTATTTTTTTTTTCTTTTTGCCCATGTCTCTGTCTTTTCATCCAACAGTCTCTCCTCTCTTTCTCTCTCTGTGACTCTCTCCCTCTCTCCCTCTTTCCTTCGTCTCTAACTTTACTATGCTTTTTAGTTAAGAGATTAAAATCTGTATGTTGTCTTATCAATGTATACAAACTAGTAGTGTATACTTCTAATTACTAATGTACAAGTAGACATTGGATCATGTTACATTCTAGCCATGGAGAAACCCTAAAAGTCCACTAAGCTGAGTCAAGTTGGCTGTATTTCCCTCCAGCACTTTATCAAGTGGGATAATAATTAGCTGGTTTATGGCTCTCTCTTTGGCTCATGTATGTGAAGTGATCCACTCTGCATGGGACATATCCTTATGCATCTCCTCACTGAGCCAAAAGCTAAAAATTTCATCCATTAATCCGATCTTTTCCCATTCAAAGGCTTGTAGGCAAAAACTTGATCTTCAGTTATCTAGTATGCTAAGAATTATAGCTTTGCATAAGGGATATCAGCTGGAAAGTGCTACATACAAATATACTCTGCTATTATTGTTCCACATTTCAAAACTCAAAATTTTAAATCCATTCTTAGATGAGTGGGCTAAATTATTTATTCAAAAGTGACTTAAGATTTTCTTTATAATTAACTTATTGTTTTTGTTGTTTGAGACAGAGTCTTACTATATACTTTGGGTTGCTTTGGGCTCACTACATAGGGTAGGCTAGCCTTAAAATCATAGTGGTCTTACTGCTTCACCCTACAGAGAGCTGTGATTACAGGCCTGTGCTACCACACCCTGGTTATAATTGAATTCTTAAAATACAGAGAAGTATATGATGTTATGCACACATACTTAGTTGAAAGTAGTGTTTTAGGACATTTATATATAAGTTTTTAGTTTTTCAAAGTTGAGCAACACAGGAATATCTCTTGTAAGTAGGTTAGTAAATTCAATTAAATATTGAAGGAACCTTTGTGTTATTTTTTATTTATCTCACAAAAATATAATTTATAGACAAATATTTATGACTACACTAATTAAAGAACTCAGTATATTTTTATTTTTTAATAATTTTACTACTTTTAATAAATAACAATGAGACTGTTTGAAAACACATTAGGAGAGCCACAATAATTAATACAATGCATATCATTGTCTTCATAGTACTTATTCAATGTACAAGACGCAGACATGATAACTTTTCTAGACACTATTGGTACAAATATGTATGTATAGGCCAATATTCTGTTATTAATGGGTTATCAACAGAACTGGCATTGTTGAAAACTGTTGACTTCAGCCTTTTACAGCTCAGCATACTTATCTGGCTTTACTTTTTATGCCTGTGGTTAAAATTTTGCTGGATGATTAAGGACAAGTTAAAGTAAGACCTATTCAACAAAATATGTAACTTTTCTATTTGACAAAGTCAAGCAAATTCCCTCAGGATTCACCTTGAAACCATGTACAGTGCTTTGTAGAACTGTTGGCAGTGTCAGCCATCTGAATGAGTAATGGTCATTGCTTGACCAGTTTGCTCTCTATGAAAGCCTGAGAGAATGTTTTCTCTCTAGATGACTCTCCTTAGGTATACTATACATCATTGATCTGTTTCCTCTGTGGCCCTATAATCTCTTTGAACAGAAAATTTGGGACAACATTGAGTTATAAGATGTTACAATACAGGCTCTCTTATGTCCTGAGTCCTCATTGATCTTGGAGAGCTAAAACCAAAATATAGGCCATCTTTGTAGCCCTTCTTTTTCTCTAATTTTTTGGTCTGAAAGCTTAAGTTGTTAACTCTCCAGAAGAGAAGTTTAATAATACTATTACACTATAAAATAGGTACTTGAGCTTAATATCACTGCCTTTCTGAATAGCAAATGCCTTAGGGTTGACATGAAACTGGTATTTTCCATCGATCATTGATATTCTACTAAATCCCTATAGAGTATGATTAGACAAAACAGTTGCACATTTTTACATAGAAATTCAGAAATCTAAGCATATACAAAATCGTAGCAGGTCAATCCTATGACATTTTTCCTTCTCTCTTATTCTCCTTTATTGCTCTTTGTTGTTTTCATTTAAAACAAACATTTACTTGAGAGATAGTATAGCAATAATTGAAATGACATTAGAAGCAGCACACGTTTAAAAGACCAGAATGACAGGCATTCCAAGCATGGTTTTGGTTTTACACATTGCTATCTTCAGTGTCAAAAACATATTTGAGGGGGCTAGGGATATAACTCGGGGGCACAAGTGCCTGCCTGGCAAGTGCAAGGTCCTGGGTTCTATCCTTGGTTCTGAAAAAAGAAAAAAAAAAAAAACATATTTGAGATTCTTAGAACCATTGTCTAATTCAGCAGTTCTCAATCTATGGGTCACAACCCTGCTGGGGATAGAAAGACCAAAACACAGGGATCACCTAAAGCTATCAGAAATCATAACTGCAGCAAAATTACAGTTTTGAAGTAGCCACCAAAATTATTTTTTGGTTTGGGGTCATTGCAACATGAGGAACTGTATTATGGGGTCATGGCATTAGAAAGCTTGAGAACCACTGGTCTAATTCATCCTGTGTAGATAAGTGCATGGTTTTGCCCCTTCCAAGTTTCCTAACTTTTCTGCTTGCTGTCTCTTCATTGTTTAATCCTTAAATTCTTGATTTCCATTTAGCTGTTACGCCTTTCCATTTTTATTTCTTATTTTGAGTTATCACACTAGGGAGACTGTATGATATTTACACATGCAGGGCTGGTTTATTTCACTTATGAGTCTATCTTCAAGATGCATCCACTTATATGTGAAGTCTTCTAATTTATCATTCTTTATAGCTGAGTTATATTCCTTTGTATAAAAACACCACATCTTTTTAAATCACTCTTCAGATGATGGACATTTTGGTTGTTTCCAAGATTTCGCTATCATAAATTGTGTTGCTATAAATATGAGACCATAAACATCACTATGATATGATATTTTCAGTTCTTCTGGGAAAATTCCCAGTAGGGTGATAGCTGGATTGAATGGGATTTTTGGTCTAGTTTTTTAAGGAGTCTCCACACTGATAATCATAATGGTTGCACCAGTATACCTTCCCACCAATGGTGGAAAAGTGTTCCTTTTTCCTCACAACCTCTCTAGCATTTGTTGTTGGTTGATTTCTTTATGATAGTCATTCTTTCTGGGGTGAGTTGCTATCTAAGTGTTGTTTTAATTTGAATTTTATGGTGGAGCATTTCTTCATGTGTTTACAAGCTTCTAGTATTTCTTCCTCTGAGAAGTGTGTGTACATCTCTGATGCCTATTTCTGGATTGGGTCTTTGAATTTTGGGTTTTGACACTGAGAATAGCAATGTGTAATACTAAAACCATACTTGGAATGCCTGTCATTCTGGCCTTTTAGATGTGTGCTGTTTCTCGTGTCATTTCAATTATTGCTGTACTCTCTCAAGTATCTGTTTGCTTTAGAAATAAAAGGGTAATAAAAGAGAACAAGAGACAAGGAAAAATGCCATAGGATTGACCTGCTACGATTTTGTATATGCTTAGATTTCTAAATTCCTGTGGAAAAATGTGCAACTGTTTTGTCTAATCATACACTATAGGAATTTATTAGAATATCAATGATCGATGGATATTCAGAAAGACAGTGAAGTCAAGCTCAAGTACCGATGGCATAGAATAATAGTATCATTAAGTTTATCTTGAGCAGTAGTTCTCAACCTTTCTAATTTCATAACCCTGCAGTACAGTTCCTCATGTTGCGATGACCCCAAACCAAAAATAATTTTGGTGGCTACTTCAAAACTGTAATTTTGCTACAGTTATGATTTGGAATGGCTTTAGGTGACCCTCGTGTTTTGGCCATTTGACCCCCGCTGGGGTCGCAACACACAGGTTGAGAACTGCTGCTCTGGAGGGTTAACAACTTATGTTTACAGCCCTAAACAATGAGAGCAAAAGATGAGCTACAAGGATAGCCACTATTGTGGTCCAAGCCCTTCAAGGTCAGTGAGGACTCAGCACATAAGAGAACCCATACTCTACCATTGTATAACATAGTGGTGTCCCAAATTTCTGTACAAGGAGATTATAGGGCCACATAGGAAAGGAATTAATAATGTATAATGTGCCTAAGGAGAGTCACCTAAAGAGAAAACATTCTCTCTGGCTTTCACAGAGAGCAAGCTGTTCAAGCAATAGCTATGACTCATCCAGATGGCTGACAATGACTCAAGTTGTAAAAATTGCTGTACATTGTTTCAAGATAAATCCTGAGGGGATTTGACTGACCTTGTCAGGTACAAAAGTCACATGTTTTGTTATATAGGTCTTGCTTTAACTTGGACTTAACTAATAGCAGAAAGTTTCATCATGAAGATAAGAGGTAAAACCAGATAAGTATGCTGAGCTGTGAAAGACTCAAGTCATCAGCTTCTGATGTTGCCTGTAGCTCTCTTTATTAGTTGCATCTTTCTGTGATTTTGGTGTCAGTGTAATACTTGCCTCCAGGAATGCTTTTGGGAGGATTGTTTACTTTCAGATTTCATTAAAGAGTTTGAGGAGTATTTGGATTACATCTTCTTTAAATTTCTTATAGAATTCAGTGGTGAATCCATCAGGACTTAGAATTTTCTTTGACAGTAGGTTTTTTTTCATTGTTCTTGTTATTACATTTTGTATTTCATTTGCTGTTATTGGGTTACTGAGAGTTCTTACATCTTCTTGGTTCAGTTTTTGTAAATTGTACCTTTCTATGAATCTGTCCATTTCATCTGTACTTTCAATACTGTGAGAGTGTAGATTCTCAATGTAGCTATTAATGACGGTCTGATTTTTCCCTGGGTCTGTGGTAATTTGTCCCTTTTCATTTTTTATTGCTTGAATTTTGAGTGTTTTCTTTCTTTTTTTTTTTTTTTTGATGAGGTTAGCTAAGGGCTTATCAATTTCATTTCAAAGAGCTAGCTTTTTAATTTTTATTAATTCTTTCTATGGCTTTCTTTGTCTCAATTGAATTAATTTCTGATCTGATATTGATAATTTCCTCCCATCTTTGGGCTTTGGTTTTGGTTTGCTCTTCCTTTCCTAGATGATTTAGGTGCAGCATTGGAGTATTTATTTGTTCTCAGTCTGTTTTCATAACGTATGAGTTCAGAGCTATAAATTTCACTCTAAGAACTGCTTTCATTGCACCCCACAAGTTCTGGTGGGTTGTGTTTTCATTTTCATTAAATTGTAGATATTTAATTTCATCTGTAACTCATTGGTTGTTGAGGAGGGTACTATTTAGTTCACATGTATTTGTTCTTTTTGTTTGTTTGTTTGTTTGTTTGTTTGTTTTGTCCTTTATGTCCAGTTTCGTGAGACTGTGGTCAGATAATATGCATGGAATAATTTCTGATTTTTTTTGGTATATGTAAGCACGATTTGTGGACTAGCATGTGGTCTATTTTAGAACATGTCCCATGAGCAGCTGAAAAAGATGTGTATTCTGAAGTGGCTGAGTGGAACATTCTGTGTATGTCCACTAAGTCCATGTTGTTCCAAGAACTGGTTCAGTCTTATTTCTTTGCTAACTTTTTGTCTATTTAATCTTTCTTCTTAGAATAAAGGTGTGTTAAAGTCTCCTATTAGGATTATGGTATTGAATATTAGAGATTTTCATGTCCATTAAGTTTTGTGTTATATAGCTGGGTGTTCCCCTGTTGGGTGCATATAAATCTATGTGTTTCCTCTTCATCTTGAATTTTTCCCCTAACCAGTATGTAGTGGCCTTCTTCATCTCATGTGGTCATTCTTGACTTGAAATTGAGCCATTCTGAGAGTTGGATTACTACCGATGCTTTTTTTTTTTTTTTTTTTTTTTTTTTTTTTTTTTTTTTTTTTATTTTTTTTTTTTTTTTTTTTTTTTTTTTTTTTTTTTTTTTTTTTTTTTTTTTTTTTTTTTTTGAGGTACTAGAGCATGTAGTATTGTTTTTCATCCTTGACTTTCAGCCTGTAAATTTTTTTGATTTAAGTGTGTTTCTTGTATGCAGAATATTGTTGAGTTTTCCTCTCTAATCCACTGTGCCAGTCTATTTCTTTCAATCAGTGAGTTGAGACCATTTACATTGATGGTTATAATTGAGATGCATTGATTTCTGCTTGCCATGTTATTTACCTGCTATTGGTTACACCTTTATCTCCTGTATTTAATTATTTGCCCTGTTGGGTGGGTTCTTTCCATTCTCATTTGTGGAGTTCTGCTCATTTTGGTCCCTCTCTAGAATATCTTTTAGTAGTTTGTGGAGGATTGGCTTTGTCATCATGAAATTCCTCAGTTGTTCTTTGTCATGAAAGTATTTTACTTCTCCATCAAACTTGAAATATAGTTTTGCAAGGTATAGCAGTCTAGGCTAGAACTTGTTTTCATGAAGAACTTGAAACACTTTGCTCCGTGTTATTCTCCACATCATGGTTCATGAAGAGAAACCTGCCATTATTGTGATGGGATTTCCTTTAACTGCAATCTTTTTCTTTTCTCTAGAGGCTTTTAGTATGTTATTCTTGTGCTAAGTTTCTGGAATCTTGATTATTATATGTCTGGTTGTGTTTTTAATTGAGTTAATGTTATTTGGAGTTCTGTATGGTTCAGTCACCTGAATTCCAAATTGTTTCCTCATGTTTAGAAAGTTTACTGCTAATATTTCTGCCCATATTCTTTTTATATCATTTTTATTAACTCCTTCTTTCTCGTTGATGCCTGGGAATCTCATATTGTTCATTTTTGCATTGTCTTTTTTTTTTTTTTTTTTTGTCTTTTTGAGACAGGGTCTTGCTTGCAGTTGAGGCTGACCTTGAGCTCACTTTTGTAGCCCAGGCTGGTCTCGAACTCGCACCAATCCTCCTGCCTCAGCCTTCCGAGTGCTGGGATTACAGGTGTGCACCACCACGCCCGGCCTGCATTGTCTTGTAGATGTTGAGTTATTTTTTCCCTGCATCTTAGTTGTCTTTAAGAGATCCTTTCTTAACTTTTCATTAGCTACTACTGTGTCTTCAAGATCTGAAACTCCTTCTTTGCTTTCATTCAGATGGTTTTGCCAGCTTGTAATTGAGGTTTTAATTTCATACATATCTCCTTGAGTATGCTTCTTGCAATCTATTTCTTTCCTATATTGCTCATTCAAGGAGTCCATAGTTTTTCTAATCTCTATTTTTTTTTTTTTATCAGTGTCTTCTTCACAAGCGGTTTTTAATTCTTTCATTATGGTCATCCTTTCTTTTTTTGTTTTAGAATTTTTTTCTGATCTGATTTCTTCTCTACCCTTCTGCAATTGTTCCTTTACTTCAGACACTATTAATGCAGGGATTTCTTTTTTGCTTCAGAGATTATTTCTGATCTTATTCATTTGTACCTTTTTGTAGTTATTTCTTTACTTCAAGTGCTATTAACTCAGAGATTTAAGCTGTGTGATTCCCATTTTCATCTATGTTAGTGTCTCCTGTGTTTGTTATGGGTGGTCTCAGTGCCTGAGATTGAATTTTGCTCTTTCTCTTTGTCATTGTTTATGACATTGTTCTGAACATTGATGTAGAGCTTAGTGCAATTATACCTTTAGAATACTTCTTACTCAAAAGAGAGTGTATGGTTAAGGCAGCTATGGTTTGGCACTTACAGAATTCCAGTTAGGAGCACTAATAATGGGTAGTGATATTTAGCTGTTGATAAGCTTTTGTCACTAATGAGTCTATATTTTACACAATAGGAGGAATTCTTATATCTATGTACCTAAGCAGATATTTAATTGAAAATTTCTATTTAATTTAGTCCACTTAAGTTCTGTCTAATTACCTCCCTTTGAAGTACCTGGGATGGATGGCATCAGAGGATGAGGAGGTCAGTCTGGCAGGCCACATGGAGCAGGAATTTTCTCTCAGGTAGCTCAAAGGTTCTAGGATGGATGGAACTGAGGATTAGGAGCTCAGTCTGATTGGCTGCATGGAGCCAGAAGTCTCTCCTGCATGGGATGCAGATATGACAGGGAGAGTAAGGCAGAGGATGAGGAGGTTGGTCTGCAAGCCTTGTGGAACAGGAAGCTCCCTCTATATATGTTTAAATGTCTACTTATGCATTGTGAGTTGTTAACCAAATAGTATACATTTATTTAGGAACTCATGGCTCTAAACTATTCAAAATGCTAATCAAAAGACTTAGATGAAAAATAAATAAAACAGTATTAGATAACTTCATTTCTTATCTTCAGGAATTCACATTTTCTACTCTAATTTTTTTATTGTCTCACCTGATTTTGCAGTGTTTGTACTCAAAATCATACTCTAACATGATTAGTCTCAGTAATAATTTCAATAACTGAGTGACTAAAGCCCAGAAAGCTGAGCTCTCAGCTGAAATCGCATGACCAATTACTGAATGAGTTGTTTGTCCCATCCCACTCTGCCTTCAGTCACATTAAGGTACCTGACTTGCTGTCTTTGTCATTCTGCCAGGGTTCTTGCATTGCTGCTATACTTTTGGCTTTCTTGAGGTCCTTGTAGGCAGGTGCTGTACTGCCTCTAATTCGGACCTGAAAGTGGAAGTCAGCATTTCAGTCTTTCATTTTGGGAAATAAGCATCACAACTTTCTTTGGACTGGAATGACTCCCCAGACCATTGGCCCTTGACCTCAGTGTGAAGTGGGCTGATCTGGTAGTGGAATGTTTGACAGCTCCAAATGTTCTTGGCTGCTTCTGGCTCCTCAGTGTCCCCACCTCATTCACAGTCTGTCTTGCATTCTGACTTTTTCTCTTCACCCTTGCTTGCATAATAATCTGTGTAAATTAAGACTTTCTTCCAGTCAGGTTCTTATTATTTCTTTCTTGACCTTCTGCACAAACTGGGTTTAAGAAGTTCTAGCCTGGCCTATCCTATCCATGCTCTAAAATGACTTCAGGGAGGTCTCTAAAATAATCCAGTCATGCTGGGCATGGTGACACATGCCTGCAACCTCAAAACTCAGGAGGATGATGTGGGAGGATCCCTCTGAGTTTGAGGACAGCATGGGTTACATAAGGAAGTTCAAGGCCAGTCCACACTACAAGGTGATGCCCTCTCAAAACCAAGAGAAAGAGCTTTCTTGTCTTCTGACCCGTGGAATTTACTGTCTCTAGCCTAACAAATAAAACACAGATTCTTTATTTAACTCTACCTAATTTTTAGTGCTCTAGTTCTATCCTGAATTCTCAATATCATGTCTATGAAAATCTGTCAATGTATCTATCATCAACATTTAATTACTCAAGTCCTCTGCAATTATTATATTAGTTTCCCGTGGCCACAGTAATAAAATAGCATCAGTGTAGTGATTTAAAACAATGGAAAGGTAGTCTCAAAATTCTTCAGGCTATAAATCTAAAATTGGTATCACTAGGTTGGAAGCAGAATGTCAGAGGATCATACTCTCTTTAGTTATAAAAATCTATGATTTGGCTCTTAAAAGATTTTGGTGGTTGTCAAAATTTCTCGGCTTGTAGCCTCGTCATGAACATCCCTGTCTCAGAGATCTCATTACCTTTTCTTCTCTTTGTGACAGAGCTCCCTCTGCTTCCCTTCTAAAGGGACATTTTTAATTGCATTTAGGGCCTGTTTGGATAATCTAGAGTGATGTGCTCATCTGAATCCTTTAATCATATCTGCAATCTTTGTATATTAAAGATTCTGGAGATTAGGATATGGACATATCTTTGGGAGTAGTCTCTTGTTATCTATTAATGAATAGAATATTATACCCACATTTCCTCTTCAAAAACTATATCATATCCTCTCAGTTTCCATAGGCCAGGAATCCTGGAGTGCCTGGCTGTCCACACGCTCACAAGTTCTCAAAAGGCCTTGCTATAACAAGACTTGAACTGGACAGACACATTTCCTGGGTGGCTCATGTAGTTAACTCAGTGTTCCTTTCCTTATAAATGTTGTTCTGTAGTCTCAGTTACTCCTCAGAAGTGGGCTTGAAGTCCATCTCAGTTCACTGATAACACAACTGCTTCACCAAAAGTCCCAGATCATGGCAGCTTACACTATCAGGAAGTGAGGGGCAAGGAAGAACTAAGAAGGCATGGTCTTTTAACCTAATTATGCAAATCACATCCATCACTTTTTCCTTGTTCTATTTGAAAAACATAACAGATCACCCTACATTCAAAAGAAATAAATCATACAAGGGCATACACACTGGAATGTAGAAAAGAACACTGGAGCCAAAGTAGGACTTGCCCATCTGCTTCCCCAAACACCATATTCTCTGTCCTGCCTACCTTAGTGTTAGTTTTCTCTACAGGTTGATCAAGTTACCTACCTAAAGATCTTTTCAGAGGTTTTGACTCTGATTTCTGATAGAATCCCTACAATGGAGACTTTCCATAATCAATGTTTTGGAGCATTTTTCTAGTCCTGTAGAGCAACTCGAGCTGTTCTCCCATGTGAGTCTTCCCATGAAACGAGAGATTCTTTGACTTTGTGGGCCACGTTAGCTTCTTTTTGCGTCCTCAGTGCCTCTCAGTGGTAGTGCCCTGCACAGGGTAAACACTTAATAAACATTGATTTGTATTTTAGTTCTTTTCAGAATTGTGCTTATTTGATTGAAAGGTGATTATTGAATTTCATATATTCATAACTTGCCTTATAGAATTTGACTTATATTAAGCTGTAGAAATGCTCTTTTAACTTTATTGTGTGCTGATAAATCCCCTAGGAACCATGTTAAAATGTAAATTTTTATTCTCCAGGGCTGGGATAGAGTTGAGAACTTTGAATTTGAAACATATTCTAAGGTGATGCCTACGTTATTTGTCCAAGGACCACACTGCAGATAGTAAAGCAGAAAAATATGCACCAGGAAGAAGCATTTAGGAAGTGTTAGGGTGAGATATTTGTGCCCAAAGCAAGAAAAATTTCCCCCAATTAAGATCTTTATTTAAACAAATAGGTGTTTGTGTGTGTTTGTTTGATTTAATTAATGAATTTGTTCATTGTGAAATTCAATCAGATATGGTTTAAAAGTTCAATGGTCTCAGAATGTCTCAGAATATGTAGAAGAGGGTAAGGTAATGTGAAAATAAATTGGCATGTTTGCAATGTAATATGTAGGCTTCTAACGTTCTACGGATGTCCTTAAATTACCTTTCAACAATCAGAGAAAAAAAAACCCTGCAATAAAATTGTGTGTGAGATAAAATTTTTAAAATAAATTCAGTTGCTTAGAGTACACAACCAAATACACAATATATACAGATGTACATATACTGTACCAAGAATTTCTCTTGTTCTATGAGCCCCATTCATAGAAACACAATCAAATGTTAAAGAATGGGTTTCCTAATGTGCAACTTTGCAATGTAAAATACAGAGGTTATGTATCATTCTAATCCCTTGAGCACACTGTGGTGAAAACTCACCACTTCTAATGATGTCCAGTTGCAAAATATTTCAATGCCCCTCTGAGTAAGGAAAATGAATGACAAAGTCCACAGGTCAAGTTTAAAAGCTTTATTTATGGAAGAACCTTTCAGGTCTTCCTTAATTCTAAGACCTACTGTAATTTTGTAGACAACTCTTAATAAAGAAGCTGACATAGTAGTAGGTATAGGACAAGACTGGGAGACATGGTTGAGATCCATGTCTTGCAAGAGTAACTCATGATTTTGGCCTTTTCTGGACTATATTTCTTCCTTTCTGTTTTTTTTTTTTCTTTTCTTTTTGAGACAGGGTCTCATTATGCAGTTCAGGCTGACCTTGAGCTCACTTTTGTAGCCCACGTTGGTCTTGAACTTGCACCGATCTGCCTGCCTCAGCCTCCTGAGTGCTGGGATTAAAGGTATGTACCACAGCTATATTTCTTTAATCTGAGAGTTGTGCACCTTTAACGAGAGGCTGGAAAGTCTTTCCCGTAAAGGCTAGATAATAATTGACTTTTTTTCTTTATCATGCATACAATATCCATTGCAACTATTCAATACTTCTATAGACAATATGTAAATAAAAAGTCTTTTTGTGTTCTGCACAATCTTTTTTTTTTTAACAAAACCAATGACTCACATTTGGTCTATGGGACATACTTTGCTAATTTCTGCTTTACATTCTTTACACATTTGTCCAATTGAGAAATTTTGTGATATTTATTTATTGAACCAGGAACTGAACTCAGGCCCTTAT
This sequence comes from Myocastor coypus, assembly GCA_004027025.1. NCBI lineage: Eukaryota > Metazoa > Chordata > Mammalia > Rodentia > Myocastoridae > Myocastor > Myocastor coypus. Next base: position 59,020 of record PVJA010001770.1, read on the forward strand.
GCTTGCCAGGCAAGTGCTTATTCTATTGGGCTATCTCCCAAGCCTCAATTTTGTGATTTAAAACTGATAGTATCTGGTAAATTTCCATCAAGACACTTACTTACTTCTCAACAGAGGACAGTACATTAAGTCTAAGTAACACATTTCTACAGGAGAAGGTCAGTGAGTGTAGAATCAGGAGTAAAAGAGGCATTTTTTATAATAAAAAAATATATGTGCAGCCAGGCGTGGTGGCACACGCGTGTAATCCCAGCACTCGGGAGGCTGAGGCAGGAGGATTGGTGCAAGTTCGAGACCAGCCTGGGCTACAAAAGTGAGCTCAAAGCCGGCCTGAACTGCACAGTGAGACCCTGTCTCAAAAAGACAAAAAAAAAAAAAAAAATATATATATATATATATATGTGTGTGTGTGTGTGTGTGTGTGTGTGTGTGTGTGTGTGTGTGTGTGTGAGTTATCCTGAAATTCTTTCATGTTGTAAGTTAACTTCCCTGTCTGTTTGATATTTTGAGGAATTGTTAGCATTTAAAAGTCTCCCAGGAAGGAGCTGACAAGACAGCTCAGTGAGCTAAGCACCTGCTTAGGCAAGTGCAGAGATGGGGGTTTGATCCCACATATTGCATGTCATGCTGGCCCCACCCCCTGGGACAGAGACTCAGTGTTATGGCACATACCTATAGTTCCAGCACTGAGAGGCAGAAAACAAGATGATCACTATTAATCCAATCCTCTTAGTAAGAGTCTATACAAAATATCCATTAGATAAATAAATACATAAATAAATAAATAAATAAATAAATAAAGGTATGTCCTCCAGGAAGCCCTTCTGGGACAGTTCACTTGGAGCTTTTCTGGGATGGTTCACTTGGCAGGACAGCTAAGAAGCCACAAGGGGAACAATGAGCCCTGCTGTCAGAACTGTAACTAAGGGACTTGCTGCAGCATTTCTGCTTCATAGAACCCCACATGGACTACTGTTCCATTGTAAATATCCACGTTATGCTGATGCACTAGAGAACAGAGAGTTATTGCTCCATTATGCTAAATATTCCCTGGAATCCAAGAAAGGACAATGCAGGAAGAAAAACCAACCATTAACTTGCTGCACATCTGTTTGTGGCTCTCCATAACTCACGGTGCTGAGGCAGCCTACACCTTCCCTTTGAAGGGAGGTATGGAATGCACATATATATGGATAAACATACTATTCTTTTCTTCCTCTAGTGTCACCTACCTGAAGATGAAAGAGGATGACATATGTTATTTATTTTTCTCTGAAATGTTGCTCTGTTCATGTGGTCTCATTTTGCTTTATCTGTTGCAAAGATTTTCCCAAGAAGCTATCAAGTCACCTGGAAGATATTTTAGATAGGCTTAAATTAATATCCAGTTGCATTTGCTGCCTGGTGTGGTCACCAAGACCCTGCCTAGGTTGAGTTCCTGAACAGGTACTGCATTAACTCCTTCCCTAGAAGTGATCCTTCTATTTGTCAGTCTCCTAGATTTATTTTCACGTGAGTCCTCATGTTTCGAACTTTGATATTGTGAACTGTGAGCTCTCATCCAGCTGCGGCGTCCTATTCACTTGTGTGTATCTATCTTGGAACATTATTTTCAAGCTCTTAGGACACTTCGTAGACATTGGGAAAGTTTCGCTGCTGTTAATGAGATAGAGTAGGACATTTACTCAAAAAAGTACACGGAAGTCACTAACAACAACTCTCTTAATATAAAATGAAGACTTGGAAACCTAGAAGTGTCACCTAAACGGCCAGAGGCATCCTGTCATCACCAGATGCTTGCGTCCTCTTGCTCTCTGCCATCTTCCTCCCTGGGCAGTCTTCTCTGATGGAAAAATATTTTATAAAATGCTTTCTATTTCCTCATTTCCTCACGTTATGGTTCTAGATTTACATTCTAAAACATTTCACCAATGTTGGGGTCTTCAGAGGCATCAATATCATTCTTCCCACTCCTTAGAGTGACAACACTTGAAAATGTATGTGTGACATTCTTCCAAATGTCTAGGTGGAATATAAATGCCAGTTTCTCAGAACATCATGATGTATTTAGCATGGGACAAAGGGCTGGAGTGATAGCTCAAGGGCATAAGCACCTGCCTGGCAAGCCCAAAGTCCAGAGTTCAATTCCCAGCACCGGGGGGTGGGGGCATGGGGAGTCTTGAGATCAGCCTGATAGCTCAGCAGACTAAAGTGTCTGCTTAATCAAAATGCAGTGGCCAGGTTGGATCCTTTGTGTGTTGTGCTGGGTCCACCCATAGAGCATGTTGAGCTGGTGATTGAGACTGGGCGTGGTGGTGTGCACCTGTAATTCCAGGGCTTGGGAGGCTGAAAACAGAAGAATCACTGTGAGTGCAATCTACATAGTGAAACCCTGCAGAACATGTCCTAAATACAGAAAGAAAAAAATAAGTAAAGGGACATAACTGGACACCTTTACTATTCAAAATCTAGCTGTTAGTCCTTCGGTGATTTTTTGAAGACATTTTTATTGTCTCCATTTCAGTAGGCCTAGTTGAAAGACATATTGATGAGGCATGGTTGTTGGCCTTTTTTTTTTTCAGCACTGGGGATTGAACCAGGGTCTTCAATTGAGCTATATCTATATCTATATATCTATATCTGTATCTGTATCTGTATCTGTATCATCTGTATCTGTATCTCTATCTATCTGTCTATCTATCTGTGTTGTATTTTGCATTATCTTATATTTTGTATTATATTTTAACACAGGGTCTTATACACACTAAGTTGCCTAAGCTAGAGTCAAACTTATGACATTAAGATCTTCCTGCTTCAGCATCCTGTAGTTCTACTATTGCAGCTGTGTGCCTCGATGCACTGCCAAATACTTCCCATTTTTATTACCAAAAATTTAGGAGCCAGCCAGATAGCTCAGCAGATTAAAGCACTTGCAAGCAGGCACAGGGGACAGGGGTTCAATCCCTGGGCCTAGTGTGCTGGCCCCACCCCCGGGGCATGCTGAGAAGGCAATTGGGACTGGGCGTGGTGGTGCATACCTGTAATATCACTTCTTGGGACGCTATAAACAGGCAGATGACTACTAGTCTTATCTAGTAGTGAGACCCTGAACACCCTGTAGACCCTTAAAATACGAGAGAGAGAGAGAGAGAGAGAGAGAGAGAGAGAGAGAGAGAAATAGAATTTTGAATCACCTTCTGTCAGATTTCTTACAAATAACCTTATCTCACATTTACTCATGCAGATAAATTTAGTCCACATTTTATTTTACTACATACTGGAGAGCTTTAGTTTTGCTCCCACAGTACACTGTCATATCTATTATGATAAAGTAGGCCATCTAATATGGAAGTAAATTGGAATATTGTCCTATTAAGTGAAGGACTTCCTGGATTTATGTACTATTGTTGTTTTCTTTCATATATGTCTATTGAACTAAATGTCTTCTCTCCTCTCCTCTCCTCTCCTTTCCTCTCTTTTCTACCTCCTCCCTCATTCTCTCCCTCACCTAGAGAGCAGCTAGAGAATTTAGACTCAGACACAAAAGTTTCTTCACTTTTAACTCAGTACCTTGAACATTCTTAATAAATGTAGACATTGGCTTTGGGGATAGAAGGAAAATAATCTTATCTCAATTCTCCACTGTGTAAGGGTAGACTTATTAAATAGTATTTACTTAAACATTCTTCCCTTTTCTTCTCCTTAAATATTTCTCTTCTTCTGACTCCAAATCAACCAGGGCAGAGGGCTCATGAATCAGCTTAACCCATTTTCATTTGCTGTTGCAGCAACCTGTCCTCTCTGAGGAGCGGCACTGCACTGGGAACATTAGGCTGGGAGGCTCTATTCTTGGAGTCTACCCCTAGATCCTCAAATAACTTATCTGCATGACTTGGGTTAAATCATTTTACCCGTTTAGAATTCTGTTTCCTGAAGGAATACTTTGGCTGTAGAGAACAGAAAAATGGAACAACAACAGTTTGATAAAGCAGAAATTATTCTCTCATATAACAAAGTATTCAACCACCGGCATTTCCCACCTGTTTTTTTTCTTTCTTTTCTTTTCTTTTTTTTCTTTTTTTTTTTCTGTAGCTTCATAATATTAAGGCCAGTGACTGTGCAACTCCCTGGCCTCTCCTTATTGTCCCAGTACTCACCTTGAAGCTCCAGGAATGCAGTTTACATTTAGAGTTGGGAGGAAGAGGTTAGCAAAGTAGCCCTCTGGGTTGCTGTCCCTTTCATCAGCAAAAGGAAAAGTCTTCTCAGAAATTCCCAGTCGACTTTCACTTCTTTGACAGAACCACATGAATAACGCGACCCTAAGCGAGGCTGAGAAGTCACTGGTGTGTACTCAGTTGTTCCAGTCTCTGTGGTGGAGGCAGAAGAAACGACTTGAAGGACTGTACTGACTTAGCCAGGTTTCAGTGTCTTATATATAAATGTAGAACTTGTGCTTAGAAGTAATCCATAAAAACTTTCGTGGCTCCAGTTGTGTCTGAATGTCTGAATAGGAAGAAAAATTCCAGGTGTCTATATAAGCTCTCCCACAGAAATACTTACCCTAATATTCTAGGTATTGGTTGAGGAATGGGCTGAAGAAAATATAATGCATATCTCTGATAATGTGGCATCATCCCCAGAAGAGAAAGGAAGCCAGTATTCCCAACATAATGTTGTTTTCACAGATCCAAGAAATAAAAAGATACTCATTTAGATGGAGATACTCCTAAAAGAGCCAATGTATTAATATCCATAATTCAATTTGTGTTTTTGCTTTACATTTTAGACCACTTCTAAATATTTTTATTTTCAAAATTGCCTTTCAGACTTTAGTCACGTGTAATGTTTACTGACTACATTATATTTTGCATACATAATATTTTATTTCTTAATTATTTTAATTAATATAATCAGATTATTATTATAGACATTAGAGAATGGGAAATAGAAGAGACAAGAATGGCTGGAGAAAAGCATAGCAGTGTGGAGAGATATGGGAGGAGAATCTTGAGATCCTGATCACAAGGTTGGGCTTTCGTGAATGTAACCAGTTTGGACAACTACAAGGAGAAAGACATAAAAACAGAAATGTAAGCTATGTCTATGTAGACAAAAGCCATTTTCTCCATTTTCTCCAGGAATCCAGAATACGTACTTGTAAGCCAACTACCTCATGGCTTTTCTTAAGCATTTGACACATGAACCTACTTCCCTTAGAAGACAACAACTGTTTTTATGAAGGAAGTTGGTTTCTGTTATGACTACTATCTTTTCTCTTTCTCAGAATGACACCATGTTACCATATGAGGTACGCACTAAGTTTTCTTCAGCTCATCCCTCAAGCAGTATATCGTTGTTCATTCACTGTAAACTTTAAGAACATCCCAGAAGGAAAGAGCTCTCTGAACAAACACTGTGTCCTCCTGTATCAAGATTATACTTAGAAGATCTTTTGGCAAAAAGACAGTGGGGAGTGGAAAATTATCAACTGGAGAGTACCGTGATCCTCTCCATCTTCATTCCTTGGCATTATTCAAATTCTTGGAGGTGTGGGTGGACTTTTCAGGTACATCAGTGTTAAGAGCTGCTGTCTTGAGTGTATGGATTTGCTCACCACTAAATGTAGTTTGTCATACTCAGTATGTAATACATGGACAACTGATCCTTTCTATCCTAAAACTAAAATCATATGGAAAATACATAAATGGTAAGTTAAGCACTTCAGCGACGATTAATACAGTTTGCTAAAGTTGTTTAGTTTTTCTTCTTTTGAAGAAAAAAACATATAGTAAGATTGAATTTCTTGGCATCATTTTTTTGTGATTTGTTACGACAATGACACTGATTTTTTTTAAATGAGTTATGAACCTAAGTGATGAATGTTACTTCTCAGGCTAACGCATTTAATTACATACTGTATATAGGAGGATTTTTACAGCTCTTTTCTTCCTCTGGCACTAAGGAAAAAAAAAGTGTTCAAAGTAGTCACAGCTCCATTAGTCTGTGTTTATGAGTAATGACAAAAAATAGAACCTTTGGGAGAACTATTAGCAGGAGTGAATAATACACTTCTGTGTTCAGCCATCAGAGTTTTGGGGATGGTTGTTACCATACCAAAATTTAGTCTATTCTAATTATTAAAGCCTTCCAGATGCTTTGCTTCAGGGCATAGAGAAAAAGTGAAACTGTCAGTGCTGTATCAGAAATGTGCCATGCAACCAAAAGATTTAGGTTTAATCAATGGAAAGGATAATAGATATGTTCTTTTTTTTCCTTTTATTGATTACCATTTTTTATCCTTGAAGTGAATTTTAGTGAGAAGGAAACAGCAGTGAGACAATTTCAAAACAGGCTAGTAGGACAGTTACATGAGGACAATAGATCAGTTGTTGCCTTTTCCTGATCAGTTATGTGCTTGTGGGTAATTATTTGATTATTCAATGGCACAACTGGTTTTCCTATAAGAAAGACAGGATATTAGTATGTCTCTTTTTTTTAACCTGGATTTCAGGAAAATTAATTCCCTACCATCTTCAGAAACTGATCAACAGATCAATCTTGAGAGAGAGAGAGTCCATTGCAGCTCTTACTCTTAATAGAGCTCAAGTTTTTCCATCTAGAAATTTCTTCATACTGATTCCAGTGTATTTTCAATATAGCTCCAGTGGTCTTTGTTATGTTCTCTGCTCCTGAATGTCAAAATATTTCAGACCCCAAACAACAATCAGGTGTTTCTTCATAAATCTTTAGTTTCCTTTATGAAGTAATGGATTTTAAGACCAGTGTCTGGCCTTGGTATTATTACTGATTTGGTTATATTTTTCGAAGATCTTTCTCTCTCTCTCTCTCTCTCTCTCTCTCTCTTTCTCTCTTTCTTTCTTCAGTGCTGTGGATTCAACTCAGTACCTTGTGCTTGCCAGGAAAGCACTTGTTCTACTGAGCTATCTCTCTGGCCCTGATTTTTCTAAGATTTCAACAAACATAATTAATAGAAAAACATCAACATACAATTTCCTCTTCAATTTTTACTCTTAGGCCATTTAACTGACTATGACCCATATATATTATCAATTGTACACTTGCTAAGATCAACTGTGATGAATAAAAGAGAAGACAGACAAATAGAAAATAGGGAAAAGCTCTAATAATTCCCCAAATTATTTATTTCATTGTTTCAAAATAATTTTAAGGTATACACTGATTTGCTTAATTTATACTAATTGCTTCACTTTGTTCACTAAAAAGAAATTTCTGTCCTTTTATTTATTTCATTTTTGTTAGAGTTCTTGTTTGTGACTTATACTCCAAGTAACGCTTTGGCCATCGTTTAGGTCATGGTACACAGCATATTAAGCATTTGTTATCCAATTATACTTTATTTTTTAAAGAAGTAATATTTTCTTTGTTAATACTTATATGTACACATGTAATATTTGCAAATATTTGCATTAATGTAAAAACAAAAAGATTAATTGTGGATTTTACATACTTGCAGCAGCCCTTAGTGCTAAGTAAATAATTGAGCATTGATTGGCTTGGTATGGTGGTACATGCCTGCAATCCTAGCACCTGGGACACAGAGGCAGGAAGATTCCTGTTTCAGGCCCACCTGGGATATAATGTAAGTTGAAGGCCAGCCTGAATTGCATAGTGAAACCATAGCTCAAAAAAAAAAATCAATCAATCAATCAATAAATCAACCAATCCATCAGTCACTGAGCACTGTCTAGCTGATAGAGCTGACACAGGAAAGTAACACTGTCAAGGGTAGATTTGCTCACAGATTGTACAAAAGGATACATTTTCCTCAATTCCAGGTTATTCAGCCTGGTGCAAATTCCCTGCATGTGTAGAATGGATCACAATGGCACCCTCGGAATTTTGTAAAACAGAAAATTAATACACGCCTGAAGCTCAGTTGCTGTGAACAAAAAAGTGATGCACAAAAGGCTGCTTCATTGCTCAGCCAAGCCTCTGTTGGTATCCATCATACTGCGGTGCTCTCCATTATTAGTTTTCAAGTAGGGTAAAACCTCAGCCCTTGCAACATTCTCGAGAGTTATACATGCACCTTTTGTTTTTTATCTTGGAATTATGGCCCTCAGAAACATAGTGGAAAATAGATTTAGAAAATTCCACAATTACTCATTTGTTTTATCCTACCTTGCATATTACAGTATAACAAAACTTATGGTGACACTGTTAATGATTATTGTCGGCAATTGCTTTTTATCTGTATATTTATATTCTCATTTCCTTTTTTCTTTATTAAATCTCTTATTTACCTAAACTTGGATTACATTTATATGACAAATCATATAGCTATTACATTCTCCCATTTAAATCTCAAGTAATATTAGTTTTAAAAGTTATTATGTATATTATACTTAGCAACAGTCTTCATTTTGGAATTTCTCAAATAATTTTGTTTATCCAGAAGGATTCAGGGACCTGGGATGATAGTATATGAATTTCTGCATGCTGTATCTTTTATACTTGGAGGGTAGTTTTATTATAAAATTCTTGACTCATATTTTCTTGTCTTGTATATCTAAAATATGTTTCTGGATATTCTTCTGACATAAAACATCTGTCAGTATACCTGATAGCAATCCAGTTTTCTTTCCCTTGTAAGTCACAAGAGCTTTTTTCTTAGATGATCAAGTAAGTTTTTCTTTCTCTGGAAAGTCCAGAATTTCCTATTAAGATATACTTTGGTGGTAGTTGCTACCTTTGAGCATATAATGTGCTTTCTCAGTATTTTAAATATTATTTTTCTATAAAATGGTCAGGGAACTGTGGTTTCTAGTATTTGTTATAATTTGGTTTCATTTTCTCTAGTATTTGTTATAATTTGGTTTCATCTTTAGTAACTATTCACTTATACAAAATTGCTATTATTTGTGTCTCTTTACTTTTCTGCCTCAGATTTATGGAACAGTTGATGGTAAATAACATGTTTTTTAAATGTACAATCGCCACATAGAGGAACTTTAGAAAGATGAAAGTTGTGTTTCAAAGTTGATGGTCTTCCTGGATACATGTAAAAATTGAAAAACTTAACAGCAAAATTAAAATCCTATGTAAAACATTTCAATAGAATTAGATGACATGGTAACCACATGAACCAATGTAAAGACAAAGTACTGGTGGTACAAACCCTGTATGTTTTTGCTGTCTGTGTAGAAGAAACAAGGAACCAAGTTTACTGTGATGCTACTAAGAAGAGCACAACTCTAGAACAGCAAACTGTACACAAAAACATGGCAGGTCACTTAAAAGACTCCTGTCATAAAGCCTGTAAGACAGCCCCATTGAAAGAAGGCAGAAAGTTGCATCTGCCCTGTCCCAGTGAACTGAGGAAGCTGACTTACTCCAGCCCCTGCAACTGCTGCAGAGGAATCCACATGGAGCAGGACTGGGACAGCACATAGGCAGGAGTGAGGACATCCAAGTAAAAGTGAGAAAGTGTGTGTGTGTGTGTGTGTGTGTGTGTGTGTGTGTGTGTGTGTGTGGTTCTCATGAGATAGAACAGAACCAGAAATCCTCAAGTATCATTTTGAATGTACTTCTACAATTTCAAACAGACTAAATTCACAAAATGAGCACCAGAAAAGGCTTGAGATCAAAATGCATACAGAGTTAGGGTGAAAAAAAAAAAGTTAGAGATAAAGAAATAGAGTAACATCTCTGTTTTGAATTCTGTGGCATTTTTCTGAAGTTTCTTAACCTTAATTTCTTTTTGAAGTACAATATACCATCTGGAAGGTAGATAACTCCTATGGCCCAGTCATTCCCACATAGTGAAACATCCCATGTCACCAATGCTAACATGAAAGAATAGAATAATGTGAGCAGTCCAGAAGTTCCTGAGTCTCTTGCCTTTTTGCTTTGTACTGTGTGACAAATAGGGCATAAATTAGCAATATCTTTTTCATATTCATTGAATCATATACTCTGTATCTTTGTGTCCATCCTTATTTGTCTAATGTAATAATCATTATTGCTATGTATAGTTATGGGCTGTGTCTATGTATTATGCTCTACATAGATGTACTGAAGTTGCTTTTATCCATTTACTAACTATAAACAATTGCATATGCCCTTTTGATGTTAAAAAAAAATATGCCATGCAATACCTAGAATGTTGAGGGGCTGGGGAGGTAGCTCAGTGGAATAAGTACTTGCCTGGTAAGCACAAGGTCCTGAGTTTGATCCCTGGTACCACCAAAAAATAATCTAGAATATCTTTTGGCCAAATAATATATATATATATATATATATATATATATATATGTATTAGTATATATATAAGTATATATATATATGTATTAGTATATATAAGTATATATATATATTATTATATATGCATATATATTTATGTTTTACTATAAATGTATATATTAGTATATATATATATTAGTATATATATTTATGCACATTTGTATATATGTCTTAAGTGTGGAATTGCTGAATCAAAGTTTATGCATAAATTGAGTTTAATTAGCTATTTTCAAATTCCACTTAAAGTTATTATACTGCTACTTTCCTTTTTTGTCAGTGTTGTAGAAAGAGATATATTTGAGTAGATAAAGCTATGAGCAAAACTGTCTTTTAGGAAAACTGTGCCGGGAATTGACTGTAAGATTGGACAGGAAGAGGAAGCTAACAGTGGTGAAGACTGAGTATTTTTGAACGAAATAAAAGTTTAGCGAATATATTAAGTGGAATGCAGGGAATGGTATGATTGCGAGTCACTGTGTGGTAATCAAGTCTCCTAAGTCTATGAGGCAGAAAATATATATTGAGCTTACACAGAAGTTTAGTGTGAGGACAATGAGACCAGACAGGCTCTGCTATTGCACAAAGATGTCAGGCAATTCTATTTCTCCCTTTATTTCCATTTCTGCAAGGCCTGAACTCATCCTCCCTGCTTCCTGGGACCACATTAATTGACAATTGAAGAACCACAATTTTTAGTTTTATATTTAACTAGTAAAGCAATGATTTCAGTAATATAAGGTCATAATAATACGAAACACCCACCAAGGAGACTCTGCAATTACTGCTTTCTACTTCACACTACTGTATCATTTTTACTTTATGTCACACACAAAAGTTCTTTAAAGGAACTAATGGAGATTGACAGCGCCTGTGCTGCCTGTCTTCCCTCTGAGACAAACAGGCAAACACCTATTCCTTTATGCCTAGGCAGAGCTATACCCACCCACATCCCTGTGCCGAGAGTTAACAGCTCTGAATCCTAATGGCCTAGTTGCTGTTCTTCCGGGCCCACCCTTCTGTATGAAGAGGAAGCAAAGTGAGTCTCTGCTGGCCTAAGGAGGGCATCTGACTCCAGCAAACTCCACAGCGTGCAGAAGTCTCATTTACAGCTGAACCTTCTTGCTTTTGCAGTTTTCTTCTTTCTCCCAGTACTGATAAAATTTGCATATCAACACACTATTTGCCTCCTATGGGCCCATCTGTTCCTGCTGTTGATTTTTTCACCTGCAGCCCTAATTATAATTGATTCCAGACAGCCATGCCTGTGATGTCATTGTTAGGAGATTAGGGCTTCAGGTGGGAAATAAAGCGCTAAAGCAGATGGACATCATCTGAGCAAAGATCCTGATGCTTTGCAAATATTCATTGCATAAGAAGAGAAAAAAAGAAACAGTGAACACAGAGCAAGGACAATAATTCCTAAGTACATCTAACCTTTTCACATCATTTCTTTTCTAACTTAGCACATGATAGTGAAAGTACAATTATATGAGTAGGCATTAGAATCACCCTTTCAGTAAGTATATATTCCAGCATAATGAAATAGATACCTATTTGTCTCATGGCTAGTGGAAGTCTTCCAAGATCCTGTGACACCATAATCCTAGCGGTCAATCCAACTAGTCAATTCAAAGTCTCAAAGACTGCTTTTGAAGGACAAGTTTCTATAGTCTACTTTGTCCAGACATTGGGAGCATTTTCAGAATTCTTCCAGATTCAGCCCTTCTCCTTTCTCATAAGTCCCAGGCCCCCTGTTGCAAAAGGCCATGGAAGAGATTAAGATTCACAAAATAATCCCGGAATGAAATCTTCTATAAGTAACCAGGATTACGCAGTTCCTTATGACCTGCGTGCTGAGCATGTGCAAAGCTCTTCACCATAGTGGAAATACGAACCAAACAAATACAGAAAAATAAATAAAGTTAAGCTCAAAATTGGGGTGCAAAATTATGACCACTATAAAAAGAATAATAAGAATTCTAAAAGTCTTCAAACAATAAAAGAATCATTTCAGATTAATTCTATATTTACTATTTTTTATGTATTTCCAGCGAGATCATTTTTCCATGACTGTTCTATTGACCCAAAAGCTCATAGGGTACATCACCTGGCAGTGTAGGTCAGACCAGGCCAGGGAGATCTATGACATAGTATCAGATGAATGCAAGGGACCTTCTTTTAGTTTAAGGATCATATCTGATTTTCTAAGGGTGGAATATTAGAGCCTTTCTTTCTTTCTTTCTTCTTTCTTTCTTTCTTTCTTTCTTTCTTTCTTTCTTTCTTTCTTTCTTTCTTTCTTCTTTCTTTTTTTCCTAGCTAGATACATAGGAATTTACAGAAACATGACTTCACAAAGAATGGGGAGTGTATAAGCAAACATTCTAAATAAGGTCGGGTACTTAGTGTATAAGAAAATCTATATTCAAACACTTTAAGTAGTCAAACAACTGTAAGCCTATAAGGAAGCTGATGTTGTTGCTGTTATTGTTGTTATGCTAACAACAGAGAGCCAGTAATGAAACAGGTCTCAACACGTGAAAATGACTGAACATTAGACAAGGGACTAACCATTGACTTTGATGCTTTTAAAGGGAAGCCCTAACTCCTCCCTCTTATAGGGTCAGCTGGATAGACATGCATCTTAGGATAGTCAAGGTCAGGAGAGGGTTTCCTATCATATAAAAAGAGAGTTTTCACACTCAGACTTTCTCTTACCCTCCTTGATAAATGTGACTTTTTGAGTTGTTATGCTTAAAAATCAGGCTACTCCATTATAAACATAGCATAGGAATCTAAATTCAACTTATTGTAGTATTACTAAGCTACATTACATAGTTTTTTATCCATGGGTCATTGGCTTCCACTATTAATGGGGATAATCTCATAATCAAAGATAAAATATTGGGCTACAGATTGCTACTACTTGGGGGAAACACCTCTATTCCAAGGGGACAAAATTTGTCTTTAAAAAATTCCTAAATATGTGGCCCAGGACCATTACTACACAAACTCCAAGGTTTTGTGAATCAGATCGGAAGGTAACAGCTTTATTGTGGCCAGTAGAGATAAGTGTACACATGAAACTCTTCCCATTGCCAATATTGAAAGAACTACATTTTCTTGCCAGAAAATCATCCTATCACCACTTCAGTAATGGATTATGCTTTTAATGTAATCCTGTCTCTTACTGTTATGCTTCCTCCTAAATGTTAGAATAAACTGATTCCCATTTCGTAATAACAGAAAGGGAAAACTGAACAAGTTGACCTTACTTAGACTTGCATAAGACACATTTGCCAATGCTGTGTCTCAGAAAATCAATGCATTTTGTCTGCTGCAGTGATTTGGTTTTATGCATTCCCCCACTCACTGTTATGTATAGTTGTTTTTAAGTTACACTGGCATAGCTTTGTAGGCAATGTAAAGACCTTGTGTCCCACAAAGATGTATATTATTCAACATTTAAGGAAAACATTTGAGAAATTACTAGAAATATTTTCAATTTCTGTCATTCAAAAGCTGGTAAAATTTCCCATAAAAGTCCCAGATAGGAAGTCAAGAATCTCTAGACATCTTTGAATTTCTCTCTGTGATATGGTAGAAAGCTTAATTTTTGAATGTCAGAAGGCATGAGGTCAAATCTGGGCTCTGTCACATACTATTTTTATTTTTATTTATTTATATTTTTGTCACTTGCTATTTTTATGATTATGCTAAGTGTAGGATTTCTGTCAACTTTTATGAGATGGCTTCTAGTATGTTTGTTTCATGAGATTTTTGTGAGGGCTAAACCATAAGCACTGATCCCGTATTACCTTACTGTTTCCACCCATGTCCTCCCATGCCACCCGTCCTAACTCACTCTGGGTTCTAAGACAATTTGGCCATCTTCCTAGGTTTTGTCTTCTATTTTCCATAAGAATATCCAACTGGCCACTTACTCTATTTTCAGACATTTGCGTCCCACCAAAAATGATAAAAAATTTTAAAAATATGAGATATATAGACAGTCTACAATTAATGAATGGGATTTATTTAAATTCAAAACCTTTATCTTTTTGAAGTTTATTATTAAGAATTTAAAATTTATTTTCCTACCCAAATTATTATAAAGGATAGATAGGTCATTAATTTAGACCACTATATTTTGTTTCTCAAGAGAATGAAAAGTATGTTAAAATCTACATAAAATCATACATTTTCATTTATAATGCTGCATTTTATTTGTACCCGGTATAAATTTATCATGGGGAATAAGTATGACTAATGTCCTAGGAGGAGCTGTGATCGAACTGGGAAAAAAGAAAAACTAATTCCACCACCACAACTGCTCTTTGGGAGGGCCCAGTCTCAAACTTTTGACACCTTTTCTTCCATGAGTGGAGGAAGAAGATGCTGCATATTGTCAAGGAGAGCAGAACCAGTAAAGAAAATCCTAGCTGTTTGTCTATTGAAGCAAGGCTACAGGAAGGGAAGTATTAGTGTGAAAGTGAGATTTGTTAACTGAGTTCTCTAAAGATAGCCAAGCTCTGGGTTTTATTAGTTCTCTCACTCTTACTTCCTAACACAACATGAAACAAACAATAGCTTTTAATAAATAATGAAGTTTCCAAGGAGAGTATCCTGAGAAAGGGAAAAAGGGATAAAATGTAGCTAAAATAATTCTACTCAAATTTATATTTCACTTTCTAAAGGGTGATAGGTTCATGGATGTTTATAAATCTTTTACATACAATGAAACATGAAAATTAGGGGTAGAAATTGTTGACAGAATGGAGCTCTGGCCAGAAGAATCCCTGGGGATAGACTTACTAAGGGCTGAGCTGTCCCATTGCACCAGTGGTGCCAGCAGCAGCTAAGAAGTAGAGGGACAGGTGGTATTGGACAACATACCTTCCAGTCAAACCAAACAGGATTTAAATTACAATTTGGCATGAAGTTGCCAAGTTACTGCTTTTTCCATTAACTTCAATTTTTATGTATAAAATAAAAAAGTTTTTGGAAAGATTTACTACCACATCAGGGTTTTGGTGAAAATTAAATGAGACAAAGGATGTAAAAGTACCACGTACAGAGCAAGCACTTAGTAAACACTCATTTATAAATGTTTCTCGCTTTTGAAGATAAAATGAGATTATTTGTTCCCACAGGCCTAGAGACCAGACTGTGCATATGAGTTGGGAATTAATTTCAGAGCCCGGCCCCCATCGCAGAACTCCCTTGAATGCTGATCACAAGCCTCTTGGCTCGTCAGGGTGAGGGAGAAGGGGCAGGGAAGCAATGACCATGTGCTCCCTGCGAGCTTCTGTTGCCCACTGTGACTTCCACAGGCATTGTGTCTATGCTCCAGGCTGCTCTATTATTAGTTTGAGCTGCTGTTTCTCTTCCTGCTGTGTGTCCATCGGGGTCCACTGCAGAATGCCAATCTATCCTCACACGGCACAAAAGCAGTGCAGCAGGCTATTAAAAATATTTTAAGAATCTAAGGCTTTCTATAGTCTCAACCCTCAGCAGTCTCTGCTTGGAAGTCATTGTTCTGGTAGTTCCCAAGGTCTCCTTTGCTATCTGCCTTAGTTGTATTTGCAGCTTGTTGCTCTGAACTAAGTACCCCATGGCCAATCCTTTGACAAAACATTCTGGCTTATACTGGTATTATATTTCTGCACCAAAGAAGTCAAACTAGAGAGCTTTGATTTTGGAAGACAATCATCTCTTTCATCCTGGAAATACATGCACAGGTAATCTTTATCTTTCTGTCTTGAGTCAACACATATACCATGACCTTTTTCACTAACTATGGCACATAAGAGGTTACAACATAAAACTGTCCCACGTTTGCTTCTATTGTCTCCCCACAACTACATTTCCTATCTGTTAATCCATATGTCATATTTTAGTATCTGATTTGCCATGTTAACCCAAACCCCTCCCTTAGAAAGTAGTCTATAAATACATGACTAAGATGCATGGATCCAATCTGACCCTTTCAGGCTTCTGGTTTTCCACCAGCACGTTATATTCATCTACCATAATCCTGGCTCAGATGGTGTGTAGCTTCTCAGTGATTCCAGGAGATCCAACTCCTCCAATTCTAAGTGATTGTTGTGGTATGAATTCTACCTTCTGTTCCTCCTCCTCCTTCCTGTTCTAAGAGTCATTTGAAAGAACTGGACAGAAAAGCAACTTACTAACAAACGTCAACGGATTGTTGTGCTTGCTGGGATTCAATTTAAACCAAAGGAACAAGAGTAGAAGGAAAAAATAGAGATGATAGAATTGAGCATTAAATTAGATGATGATGGAATAAAAAATATTCAAAGTAAACATGTACAGCCATGTGTTACATATTGTTCTAATTGGCTCATACATAGTTACTTCTTGCAGTAAGCCTTTGGAGCAGAATGAGCGCTGCAGTGTGTTTATACAAAGTGTAGACTTTAGAGACCAATCGCTTGGATTGTAATTCTTATTCCTCAGCTAACAAGGAGGCTTTGAGAAAGTTACTTAACTCCTCTCTGCCTCAAGATGCTCATTTACAAAATGAACTTAATTACATCTATTTTGTGTGATTCTCCTGAGAATTAAATTTGGTAGTACATGTAAATGATATAGAACAAATCCTAATACATAATAAGCATCTGTTAAGAATTAACCTATGATTGTTAGAATATTGATTCTTGAATAAACAGGATTCTCACCTGTATATCTGGACAGTGGTAATGGTTTATTTACACCATCGCTAATGTGATCTGACCGGTCCATCACAGCCTAGAGGTCACCATCAGCTGTCATCTGGGTACTTTGTAGAGTAGGACATTCTCCATCCAGCATCTGCCTTTCCCTACGCATCAGCCACACCAGAGGAACCTCCAAACTCTGTTCACTGGTAAAGTTTAGCATATGTTTCAAGAGCATTTGAACCTTTTGCATATTATTACCACAAACTCTTCCATCCCTTCTGTTACTTGAAGCAAATTGGAAGCTAATTAAATGTAATCTTTCTGTGACAAAAAATTTTGTTTGGGTTTTTCATATTAAGAACAAGCTCTGTTTTATAACTCTCTATTGAGAATTTCCCACTCCCCATTTGAGTTATTTCACTGATTTATTAGCTTAATGAAAATACCTATGAACCATGGCATGATCTGGTAAATATGCAGGCAACTAATTACAGTTTCACACAGGAGTATTTTTGCATGCTGGGACTCACAAAGCAGAAAATTCTAGAGGTAAGGAAGGATGGAACCATTCTGAACTCCTGGACTTCTTGAATCAGTAGCAAAGTGTTCTTCCATTATGTGATAGATAATTTTTGTGTTAAGGTGTTCAGTTCTTAACTGTAAGCCTACAGAAATTAAAGATCATAGCATGTATATTCTCCCTTATAAAGCAAGCAAGCATCAACTCATCCTTTCTCAGACATGCACATGATTTCCCCTTCAACTCCCTTTTCATAAAGGACCTGTTTTACTAAGAAATGTTCTGAAGACCCTTATACTTGACTTGGCCCTACCAGGTCAGTCAGCTCCAACCTCTGCACTTTCATCACACATGTGCTCAGTTGCTTTATCTTGAAAGCACTGAGAACTCTTGTAGCACAGAGCCTTTGAATATCCTACTCAGGCTATTTTCAGATCCTTTTTCTACCTTTGCTTCACACATTGTCACCTTTCCCCTCTTAGTGCCTATGCAACCATCTGCACATCCTTCCTTGACCTCTCCCATTGCATCCATCTACCCTCCTCCCCTCCAATCCCATCTAAATCAGTACTTCAATACAAATCAAAAGTTCACTAAAGATACTTCTCAAGGTTAGCATTTAGGCTTTTATTAATGCAATTATTTGCAAAAAGGAATAGTATTTTTGTAAGTAAGAAGCTCTGTAAGAGGAGTTCATTTTAGCTTTCTGTTGTATGTATCTTTAGCCTCCAATACAGAATTTGGCATGTGAGACCTCTTTAGTAATTACATCTAAATTAAATAGTGTTCAGCAAGTACTAGTTTTTCGGTGAGTAAAGCTCACTTATTATTAGCTTTGCAGACTTAATAAAATTTTCTACAGGAAAATTTGAGTATAGTGGTATCTTGGTTTAGAAACTTAACTTGTTCTATGATTTTGGAAAAGACAGGTGCTCTTATGTTTGTGTGGGAATGATAGAAACAGCTGTGTTTGTCAGCAGGTGCAAAAGTTGCAAACAGAAGCACAATCTTGACAAAAAGCTTCTGTTTGTAAACCAAATTGTTTGTAAACAGAGGTCCCATGATTTCATGATAAGGTCAGAGTAGTTCCAGATGGCACAGGTGTTATGGCTGGATTTGTGTGGACTGTAGCAGCATATAAAAGATGAATTATATTAGAAGACATTGCCTTGCAGGCCATTGTACATGTAGGCATCATTACCAAGATAAGGTGTCACGGTCAGGGAAATCATCTAGGAATATGATTGTAGAATATGTAAGTCTAGGGGTTGAGCACAGAGTTAATCCATGTGGTAGGCAAAATGTCTGGGACTTCATTTAATGAGCTTGTTTTCTTTATGCATAAGTACTATATTCATTATAGCAAGCATTGGAATTCTATAGACACACATTAAAACTTTTCTCTAAAGCCTTAAGTCCTTTAAGAATGTACAATGGACTAAATTGTTCTTCATAAAACCAATGTAATGATTTGATTCTAATACCTAATGTGATAGCATCTGGAGACAAAGCCTTTGAAAGTTTATCAGGTCATGAGAAAGAATTTCCCTTCAAGTACATTACTGATTTATAAAATGGTTTTGTCACTTGATACTAGTATCAGGAAAACACCAGTCTGCGTAGAATCTAGAAAATGGTCCTTCACAGAATGCAACTATGTCATTAATTTTATCTCAGACTCTAGCTTCTAGAACTATAAGAATCATCTATTTAGTTTATAAGCCAGCCTATTTAGAGCAGTTTGTTAAAATACCCTAAACTAAGACAGAGGATGTAGAGAGACAAAAATTTACTGAGCTTTCAAGAAGGGCTCTTTGAGGCAACAAATGCTGACTGGACCTCCTAGAATAATGAGCAGAAATGCTTACATGAGTAAGACCATAGTATGTCCTGCATATTTAAGGACATGATGCATATTATGTGTGACAAGGCTGTAGATGGCAAAATGTGGGTACAAGGTATTAGACAGTAAGATGACTCTGATAAAGACCTGCGATTAGATGGAGTGGGCTTAGAGAAGCAATTAGTGGATGCTGAACACAAGCCTGTGATCTGGTATGTGTTGAGAAAATAGCTTTTCCATTACAATAGGAGAGGGATGAGAGTGAAGCTCAACTGACATCATGGAAGTTAGAGAGCCTCAGAGTTTATGAAAGTGCCATTGCCATGACAGCACCTGGAGAGGGAGGAAACAGTTGAGTCTCAGGATATAGGTGGGATTTAGCAGCACAGAAAACCTAGAGCTCCTGATATTGGTTCTGCTGAGTGTGTAAGATGATATAGGAGGTCCTTGCTTGGGGATTTAGCAGGAATTGCTTCATTTACAATGGTGAAAAACATAAGAAAGAAAACAAAATTAATTGGCTGTGGATATGTTTATTTATAAATATACTGAAAGCTAAGGAGACTTTCCTTTGCCAAAATATACATTTTTCTCTACCTTTTAGTCTAACTTCAATGTCTTTAGTGTAGCTACAGCTTTCTCCACCTGCTTGCAATTGATATGACCATGTAGTTAGATTCTGATCATTGGTTATAAGCAAAAGGTGGTTAGGACTTTCGTAGCAGGTGGTCCCCTCCCTGGCCCTCATTTTATTAGCATCACTGCTGAGAATGCTAGCACCCTGGCTGGAGCTCCATCAGCAGCCATCTTCAGCCATGAGACAGAATATTGGAGTCAGTACTGGATCCCTGAAGGAGATAAGGAATTTTGATATCCCAATGACTTTAGAAGCAAGCACCTTTCCATCCTTGACCTGCCAAGCGAAAGAAAAGCAAACATTCATCGTATTTAAGCCACTGATATTAAACTCACACTCAGTCATTTAGTCTGAGATGCCCATCAGTGGTCTCCAGGCACAATGAGGTACAGAAACATGGAGCACATAAATAAGCTCTGTGCTGGTAGAAAAAGTGACTCCCATCATTGTACAGTGAGCTGAGTCTTCTCAAAGAGTGTGTAAAATGATAAAACAAAAACAGCTAAGAATGGAATTCTACAGACCAAAAGTATATGATTAAACATGGATCAAAATATATTGCTTTTAAGAAAAAAAAATAATTATTACAGTAAAAGGGATACTGCCATTAACCCCTTCAAAATACTCCTCCTTGCTTGAAACACACAAAGACCCGTTTTTGATTGGGTCTTTAAATTTTGAGGACCTGATTTTTGTTTTTAGTTCTTTATATTCTTTTAATATGTAGAGACTTCTTAATCAGATGAGATCACATTTGTTGATTCTTTGGAGTATTTGCCACAGTTTGGTTTTTGTTCATGTACTTTCTACCTACTCCTATTGTCTTCAAGATTTCCTTCTATTTTATCTTCTAGGAGATTTAGTGTTTCTGTTTTAATGTTTAGATCTTTGATCCATTTTGACTTTAGTGCATGGTGATAGGCATGGATATAGTTTTAGTTTTCAGTATGTGGCAAGCCAATTTTTCTAGCCCTATTTGTTAGAGGATATGTTTCTTCTAGTGTATGTGTTGGGGTCTTTTGTTGAAGATAGGGTTGCTAAATGTGTTTATTCCTTGTGTCTACATCATGTAATTTGTTCCATTGAACTTCAGGTCTGGTTTTTTATTTGTTTGATTTTTAGTTTGCTAATACCATGCTAATTTTATCACAGTAGCACTGCAATGTAATTTCAAGTCTGGGATTGAAATGCCTCCTCTTTTGCTTTTGTTGACCTGGATTGCTTTTGCTATTCTAGATCTTTTCTCAATACAAATAAATTTGAAGGATGTGTTCTCTAGACATGTAATGGATGTTGATGATATTTTGATAGGGATTGCATTAACACTGCATTACAATTTTGGGAATATGGCCATTTTCACAATATTGTTACTTCCTATCCAGTTTTTCTCCATTTAGGATGATATTGGCTACTGGTTTGTCATAGATGATTTTTCTCTGATAGATGTATAAGCGACTTATTCCAGTTTTCTGAATTGGGTGCTCACACTCCACAAGTCCTTGCTGGTGCAGACCAAACGGCTGACTCTGGAGAAGACTGACCCTAAGTTCACTGATACCACCTCCAGCTCCAGCCATGTCCTTTTCCAGACCATGGAGGAGAAGAAGGCAATCATGGATGGGTCCCTCAAGAAGGACCGTGTTGCCAAGGAAGAAGGCATGTAATAGCAGAACGCTCTGTGGCTGGTGAAGGTCTCAACGAAAGCTGTTTCTCAGTAGGGAAAAATCAAATAAACAAACAAAAAAACACTTGATTGAAAGTTTTGCCATATAGATTTTTCTGAGAATTAATGGAAGCGGTGTATATACTGCTTTTAGAACTCAGGTTTTAGAATATGATAAAAATGTATATATTCTGATCTGCTAAATATTTAATCCCTCTGTATTTTAGAGACAATTATTTAATCTTTAAGAATATGTAGTTTATTAAATTTGAAAATGAGAACTAAAATATTTCATCACATCTTCATTTTAAATTTTAAAAGAGAAAACATGTAAAAAGTAAAAAGGGTTTTGTAGTTGCTTGGTATCTAGTAAGAATACAGTAGATTATAACTATTGTTGTTCTAGAAGCTAATACATTGTCATGTAAGAATACAAAGCTTTTTGACATTGAAAAGTACCTATTTAAAAAAGAGATATCTGTGTTGATCTCTAGACCTTTTTGACAAACCATGCAGGCAATCTCTGTGTATTCTTTGTGAACATATGGGGGGGGGGGGAGTGAACATCTAATCTGTTTAATTTATCTGTACAAATAATTTAATTTGTTTCTCTTCTCAAGTAAGCTTTGCATTTAACAGGAAGTATCTTGGTGTTTTTATAAGAATAAGCAACTAATGGAAGAATCTCTGGCACTTGGAAAGGCTAAGACTGAGGCACTGCGTGTTTTCTCACAGGGACTATCACATCATTCCATAAAGAAAGCCACTTGAAAAAGAAAAAAGAGAAAGCCACTTGACTGTCTAATCCTATGGCTGCTGTAATATTACTGTGCTCAAGAAATAAGTTTATTCAAAGTCAATACGAGCTACTCTTGATTTACAGTTTTACATCCTATCTTAAGGTGGGAACACACAGCAAGCACTAGGTATATATTAATAGAATGTGTAGATGAAATGTATTGGGGGGCAACTGAGAGGTTTATCTCAAAAGGTCCAGATAATGTCAGGAAAGATTCTTTGAGTTGAAGATGGAGCATGTAGCTCATTCAACATATTTTTTTTTCATTTTCTTTGTCTTTCTGTTTAGTTGATTTTTCATCTTTGGCAAAGAGTTACATAACTGAAGTAATTCCACTAGTCCAGAGTAAAGAATAAGGAAATTTACCAGTTAGCACTGATAATTAATATGATACTTTTCCAATTTGCTAGTAGAATATCTGGCTTTAGGTTGATACACAGACAGATAGTGGTGTTAAACCCAATTGCCTCTGTCACAGGGAAACAATATCGTTTTATTTATTTATTTATTTTTTTGTCTTTTTGAGACAGGGTCTCACTATGCAGTTGAGGCTGGTCCTGAGCTCACTTTTGT
The DNA here is from genome assembly GCA_004027025.1 of Myocastor coypus. Taxonomy (NCBI): domain Eukaryota; kingdom Metazoa; phylum Chordata; class Mammalia; order Rodentia; family Myocastoridae; genus Myocastor; species Myocastor coypus. The sequence goes on from PVJA010001770.1 coordinate 82,019, forward strand.
AGCCGAGGCTGGTCTCGAACTCGCACCAATCCTCCTGCCTCAGCCTCCCGAGTGCTTTTATTACAGGCGTGAGCCACCACGCCCGGCTAGGGAAACAATATCATTAAGCTTCTCTACCAGATGTTTAACAACTAAAGTTTACAGACCAAAAATTAGAGAACTAGAGGGACTACAATGGTACTTTGGCCCTAGCCCTTCAAGGTCAGTGAGGATTCAGGACATAAGAGAACCTCTGCTGTGACATCCCCCTGTAACTCAGGGGTGTCTCAAATTTTCTAATCAAGGAGATTACGTGGCCACAGAAGAAAGTGACCAACAATGTATAGTGTGCCAAGAAAAGTAACCCAGAGAGAAAAAGTTCTCTCAGGCTTTCATGGAGAGGAAATTGGCCAAAAAATGGCTGTGACTCATTCAGAATGGCAGACACTGACAAAAGACCCACAAGGTGATGTAAATGGTTCCAAGGTAAATCCTGTGGGGATTTGATTGACCTTGTCAGATACAAAAGTTACGTTTTGAGTTACAGAGGTCTTGATGTAACTTGGTCTTAACCATTCAGCAGAAAAGTGTAACCAAGACGCATGAAAATAAAGCTATATTAATAAGCTGAGCTATAAAAGGCTCATGTCAACAACTTTGGACAATTGCCAGTTCTGCTGATAATCCACTACTATGATGGACTATTGGGCTATATTGGGTTATTTTGCTGAATTCAGGTACTTACAATCTTTGCTCTGATATCAAGTATGAAAATGCCCTTTAAAGACGTCTTCAAATACAGCTTTCCTAACTGCAGTGGAACACTCATCTCTGACAAAACAAAACAAAAAAATGGGGATACAAATAGGGGACTTTTTTTGTCTGTGTGGGTGAGTGTGTGAAAAAATTATATATATAGTATATATGAAATAGAATAGATATATAGCTACTTTCTCTTAGTTTATTGAGAGAAAAGGTGTGTACTAGTATTGTTTACCCAAGGTATCATGTATCCATCTCGTCCTCTCAATAACTACTTGAAAAAAAAAAAAACAATATGCAATGTATTAATTATTGTAACTTAGTACTAATCTATCTTGAAACTATTTCATTGGTATTTTATCTTTTTCTCATTAAAATGAAAATAAAATAGATAATATAGCCACCATTATTAATTAGCTATCTCTGTTTTGAAAATCTGCAACCTATATACTACCCTGTTTCTATCATTTTTTTCTATTTGTTTTTGCTTCTGTTTTACTCTTCAAATTTAAATAAAAAAGAAAACAATTTTTAGGTATATAAAATGGAAAAAAGTGTCATCTATTTTAGGAGCATTTTATATTAAATTTCATAAAGAATCTGAAAATTAGACTTAACTAAGAAAACATATAGATGTGAACATTTTCACATACAATTATCAAGAGTCATGGATCATCCTGAAACCTATGCAGTGACATTTATACATCCCACAGAGAACCACAAATCTCAAGTTAAGTACATTTAATGAAGCTTAATCCCTTTATTTCACAGGAAAATTAACTGAGACCCAGGACAGATAAATTTCTAATTTTAGGGTCATAAAACTGGACTAGCATCCATGGCTCAAGATTTCCAAGTTGTTGAAAATCCAGCAAAGCTAACACTTTCCTATTTTGAAAACCTTCTCTATTACAGTCCTGGAAGGAAGACAATTCATCCTCATTATCATTCAGGATGGAATTGTACAAAACCCAATTGTTTCTGTTGTTTTGTAACTATATTCCCTGTCTTTGGGAAAACCTATACTTCTTAACTTCAAAATCTGCATTAAAATTCAATTTAGCCATGACCCTGCCCTCCAGAGAAGTTCTGGTTTACTTCCCAAGAACTATCAGAGATCATTTTCTTTGCAAAAAACATCAGAGAGGGCCAAATATATAGCTCTGTGGCTCAGTGCTTGCCTGACAAATGCAAGGCCATGAGTTCAATTCTCGGTTAAAAAAAAGAAAAGTAAAAAGCAATCAGAGAATAAAACCACAGAAGTCTCCTTAGATGCTCTATCTTAGAACACAATAACTGTCAAACTTCAGAATTTATCCTTACAGTCTTGGAAATGTCTTTACATTTAGACATAATATGCATTTTGTACTTATTCTTTTCAAACTGGTCTTAAATGTTTACAACATAAATTGTTTCCTAAATACTGATCTAGGGAGGTTATATGTTATAACATAGAGCTTTTAAAAAATATTAGGTACTGAAATTTTAAATGTTTACTTTCATTCATATATTCACAACATCAGAAAAATATAACATATGGGGAAAATGTTTTTCAAATATTCATATCATGATTTATTAAGCTATATATTTTATTTTGTTCTTCAATTCTATTTGTTTGCTTTCAATGTGCTTAAACTAGTTCCTTTATACTATTGAACAGATCTGCTTTTCTTCTCTAAAATGATTATAGTTTTTTTTTTTTCTTTTAAAGAAAACCCAGAGAAAAACATTCTCTCAAGCATTCACAGAAAGCAAACTGGCCAAGAAATGGCCGTGACTCATCCTGAAGGCTGACACTGACAACAGTTCTACAAAGCACTGTGTATGGTTCCAAAGTTAATCCTGAGAGAATTTGACCTTGGAAGATACAAAAGATGAATGTTTTCTTATATAGGTCTTGCTTTGACTTGCCCTTGATCACCCAGCAAAAAAACCTTAATTACGAGGCATGAAATGCAGAGCTAGACTGATGAGATGAGTTGTAGGAGGCTTGGATCAATAGCCTCCAACATTGCAAGTTTAACTGGTGGCCCACTGCAATTGTGGAACATTGGATTGTGTATGCATTTGCTTCCTCTTAATTCAAAGAGAAGAATTTTTTTTCTTTCCTTAGCAACATCAATAGGAAGGTGGGTCATGCCCACACACTGTGATCTGTATAACTATTGTGAGGACAATATGCAATGTGTCGACTGTTGAAAAAAAAGAGAGAAAAAAATTAATGTTTATTGAAAGTGTTCATGTTTAATTGTTTGATCAATCTTACACACCAATATCTATTAATATAAACTGATCCGATGATGAAAATATGTAATACAATCATTGTTAAATTAAAAAGAAAAGAAAAGAAAACAGGGGGCTGGCAAGATGGTTCAGCAGTCTAAAGCTCCTGCTTAGGAAAACTTAGGCAACTCAGGGACCATTGTTTAATCCCTGGCACCACATAGTGGGCCAGCCCTACCCCCAGGAAAGGCTGAGCTGGCCATAGTTAAAAAATAGTGATAAAATAAAAACATTAGTAATTCTACAATATTCCTCTAAACAAAGTAATAGGAATTCAACAATGATTGTTGTCTTACATTATGCTATCTTCACCATTGGATATTTCTTGAAGATTTATTTATTTCTTGTTTAGAATAGAATTTTCACCTGAGGTTTCAAGTTCAGGAAAAATTTATTGTGCCTACTATGTCCATAATCCTGTGCTGCACAAAGGGCACATCTTTGTTTCTGCAACTATGATTGCGCAGTATTGAAGTGGAGATTGGTTTCAATAGGTATGCTAAAATATGGAGTGGATTAAATATTTATCATGATTAAGTGTGAACATTGAGAAATAGCCAATACATTATTATGAAGACATTATTTTGATTTCTTAGCTTCTTAAAGACTGTTAAAGTGATGGAAGACCTATATACATTTCCCTACTGCAACCATCACTATTGTTTTTTTTTGGCGGGGGGGGGTTGTCTTTTTGAGACAGGGTCTCGCTATGCAGTTCAGGCTGGCCTTGAGCTCACTTTTGTAGCCCAGGCTGGTCTCGAACTTGCACCACTCCTCCTGCTTCAACCTCCTGAGTGCTGGGATTACAGGCGTGCACCACCATGCACAGCTAACCACCACTATTGTTACTGCATATATACATACCAAGTTGGCTAACTTGTCATGATATAGAAAACAATGTTGCCTTAGAGAAATGAATATGTTTGAAAGAACACAGCTGAAAGATGGGGAATTGGGAGTCATTCATAGGCAGTTTTCATTTTCATCCAACTTCTGGCTACTGAGTGGCTATGATAAACACTAGGTTTCAACTTTGGACTGTGCAAAGTTTATTGTGTAAACATAGAGAAATAACTTGTTTATATTATGTTGAGTGTGTGCCATCTAAGACTGGAGTCCACTTTTGGTGGGCCTTGAAGCCTATACCACTTGAGACTCTCTAAGTAGAGGAGCACAAAACTGCCAACATAAAATTAAACACAAAAGTGAATTATGATTAAAGTGGGAAATACACTGTGACAAAGTATAACATGAAAACTATAAGTATTGCATAAAAATACAGAAAAATAACAAAGCAATTTATTTTATGGATATATTTATTAACACCTTTATAATTATTTTAATACAACTTTTTGTTCCTTATCTTTCCATCACTTCCTCCGTTGATATTATAATAACCTTTCTGATAAAAAGGACAGAAACCTAATTCAGTCTTTGAAAAATATATTTTCTTAAAAATTGTCATTGATAATTTTTCCTCCATTTTGCAATTTATTGCAAATGTAGATTTTTCCAGTTGTGAGATAATGTCTTTATAAATTAGCTTTTAGAGTTATGCTCAGTGTTTGTGACATGCTATAGTTTTCTACAACCACAGAGATTTTGATAAATTCTGTCAGTCCTAATCCCCATCAAAAGGAAAAATGTCTTTAACATGTATAATTACATATTCTTTCCATATTCTAGAATATTTCTGATATGAGCAAATCCCTATTTTGACTACATGTCAGGCAGAACTGAATCCTCTAGTTATAATTGTATACATATGATGATTAAAAGAACTTTTCAGAAAAGCTTTTGGCTGCATACATTTCATTTGATAGCATTTCCTCATTGCTATCAAATATCTGTGCTGGAAGCTATAAGATATAGCAACTCTGTTCCTGCACCTTAGTGTGATGTCTCGAGCTGAGCCAGTTCTCTGAGGTTATAAGCCCTTCAACAGCATGACTAAAAGTAAGTGATAAATTATTCATGAAGAGCCTTGAGCCAAGGTGTATAGGTTACTCTTGTCTCCTTGTTAGGACAAACACCCAACACTTCAAATGAAGGAAGGAAAGACTTATGTAGCTCACAGTTAGTGTAAGTTTTAGTCCATATTTTCCTGGCTCCAAGGCAGACCGGCACATGGTGGAGGGCAGCAGTTCATTGCGGCACCAAAGAGCAAGAGCAAATGGGAGGGGTAGCAGCAACAATGGCTACAGAAAGGAAGCCTGCCTCTCTTAATTAACATTCAAGCTATATGCCATAGGCTGGGTATAGTGCTCACATCCATAATCCCAGCAGTACTAAAACCCGTAATCTCTGATCTCAAAGTCAATATCAAACTCTAGAAGTCCCTTGCCTAGGATTGCACAAGGCTTTGTAGAGACAGCTAACCACAAAACATAACACTGAGCTAACCAGATAGCTCAGCAGACTAAGCTCTGTTTAGGCAAGTTCACGGATCCCAATGCTGCACTGGCCCACCTCTGAACATGCTGAGCCAGCCACCTAGACTGGGCATGATGTCACACACCTGTAATCTCAGTGTTGAGGACGCTGAAAACAGAAGGATCACTAAGAAAAAGAGCTGTGTATTGAGATTCTTTACCAAATATATATATTTTTTAAAAAATCTCAAACCAAAATATCTTTGAATAGAAAATTTGTGAAAGCACTGATTTATAGGATGGTATAGTACACGTTTTCTCTATCTTGAGTCCTCACTGGTCTTGAGGAAATGGATTGAAGATGTATAGTGTGCCTAAGGATAGTAACCTAGGGAGAAAACATTCTCTTAGGCTTTCACAGAGAGCAAACTGGTCAAGCAATGGTCATGACTCATCCACATGGCTGACACTGACAATAGTTCTACAAAGCAATGTACATGGTTCCAAAGCAAATCCTGAGGGGATTTGACTGACCTTGGTAGATACAAAAGTTACATGTTTTGCTATACAGGTTGTGCTTAAACTTGCCCTCAGCCACCCAGCAGAAAAGTTTAACCACAGGACATAAAACAGAAAGCTAGATTGTAATGCTGAGCTATAAAAGGCTTAAATCAATAGCTTCCAACATTGCCACTTTTATGAATAACCCATTGCAATTATTAAACATTGGATTATGTATAAAACTACCTTCTCTTAGTTCAATGGGAAAAAAATTTTCATACAAATAATGAATTGAATAATTATAATGTCTACACCTTGTGCTCCGTATAACTAATAAGAGGACAATAATATGCACTGTGCCAGATTTTGGAAATGTACTATTAATGTGCCCTGACACTGTCACATTGTTATTTCTTACTAAATGTAATAAAAAAGAGAAATTCCTGAAAAAATACTTAAAAATCTCAAACCATATTTGTACATTCTGTTTCTTTTTAAGCCAAATCTATTCTCCAATTTATTTTTTAAATTCCAAAAATGAATCCTCTGTAGTAAAGTGGAGCTCTGTGCAACGGAGGGAAATGGAAGGATAAAAACAGTGATTATAATTGAGTCATGATTAAAATATCTCACTTGTAACCTAATTTTCTTGCCAGAAGAAATAGTCTAGATCATCAGCCTTGAAGAGCTAGGCATGGGCATTAATATTTTTCTTTGTGTGTTTGTTTGTTTCTTTAATTTTTGTACACTTATTCTCACTTAACTATCTTAGCAAGTTTCTTGACCTTAAGTGTAATGCAGTGGTCCCTCACTTACCACAGAGATTACATTTCAGATACCCCAAATTAAGTGAAAATCCACAAGGTAACAATGCTACACTTATTTTAGCACTTATATACATTTTAAGGATTTTTAAAACCTCACACTCTTACAAACTTTTCAAACACTTTTAAAAACACTTCTAATGTTCTTAACTATTTCTAACCTCATAAAACTACATAATCTTAACTTAATTATAATTATAATTATATAGTACCATACAGTATCTATGTATCTATCTATGTATCTATCTATGTATCTATCTATCTATCTAGATACTATATTGTACAGTATATTCTGACAAAATAACAAAAAATCTATGATGAATAACTTAGATTGATATTTTTAAAAACTCATAAGCAGTGAATCCATGAAAGTAGCACCACGAAATAGAGATGGACTACTGTATTCATGTAATGTTCATATTATTTTACCAACTTTCTGGAGTCTCTGCATCTTATATTATTTCCTCAGTTATTCTAACAGAACCTGAAACCTGTTAAAATCAAAAGGTTCAACTGAGCTTGAATCTTATTCTTTCACCATCATAGCTTCTCAGGTATGATAATTTTATCTTTTTAGTCATTCATGCTAAAAATACTAGTCATTGTTCCTACTAATAAGTTCTATGACTTTATCTTCAAACTACATAAAATATCATCACCTCTTTTTAAAATTTTTTAAATTACTTTTAATGAGAAATAACAATGTGACTGTTTTAAAACATGTTAGTAGTACATTCCCAATATTTGATAAAATGCATATTGTTGTGCTCCTAACACTTATACAGAGCACAGAGTGTAGATATTACAATTTTTCTAATCACTATTGATACAAAAAATTTCTTCTCATTGAACTAAGAGAAAGTGGTTGTATACATAATCCAATGTTCCATAATCTCAGTGGGTTATTGCAAAAACTGGCCATGTTGGAGCTGTTGATTTAAGCCTTTTACAGCTCAGCATACTAATCTAGCTTCACGTTTTGTGCCTCGTGGTTAAACTTTTCTGCTGGATAGTTAAGGTCAAGTTAAGCCAAGACCCATATAACAAAACATTTAACTTTTATATCTCCAAGGTCACTCAAATCCCCTTAGGTTTATTTGGGAACTACGTATAGTGCTTTGTTGAACTGTTATTAGTGTCAGCCATCTGGATGAGACATGGCCATTGCTTGACCATTTTGCTCTCTATGAAAGCCTGAGAGAATGTTTTATATCTAGGTGACTCTCCTTATCCTGGGTACCAAAGACAAGGCAGGAAGCATTACAATTCCTGACCTAAAGTTATACTACAATGCTACACTGCTGAAATCAGCATGGTATTGGCAAAAACATAGACTTGAGGATTACTGAAATAGACTAGAAGAGGCAGAAGCAGATACAAACATACTCAGCCACCTTATCTTTGACAAAGGGGTCAAACATGATTACTCGAAGAAAGCCTCTTTAGCAAATAATGCTTGAAAACCTAGCTCTCCACATGCAAAAAAACTAAAACATGACCCAAGTCTATCACTATGCACTTAACTAAAGTAAGAATGGATTAAAGATCTAAATATTAAAAGAGAAACATTAAATTTCCTGGAAATGTAAGAGAAAGTGGGAGAAAATTTGCAAGACATCAGAGTAGGCAAAGAGTACATGGACAAAAATCAAAATGCACGTTTAACACTTGAAAGAATCAACAACTGGGACCTCCTCTAGTTAAGAAGTTTTTGCACATCAAAAGAAATTACCAACAGAGTGAAAAGACAACCCACAAATTTGGAAAAGATTTTAATTAATAAGCATTCAGACAAAGGTCTCCTATCTAAAATTGATAAAGACCTAAAAACATTAGGGTCCCAAAATTCAAAAACCCGATCCAGAAATGGGCATCTGAGATGAACACACACTTCTTAGAGAAATAAATTCAACAAGCCTATAAATACACGTAAAAATGTTCCTCATTGCTAGCCATTGATGAAAAGGGAATCAAAATGACACTTGGATACCACCTCACCCCAGAGAGAATGGGTATCATAAAGAAATCAACCAACAGCAAATGTTGGAGAGGCTATGGGAAAAAAGGAACACTTCTCCACTGCTGGTGAGATTGCAGACTGATGCAAATGTTATGGAGAGCAGTGTGGAGACTCCTTAAAAAACTAGAACTTGAAATTCCATTCAATCTAGCTATCCCCCTACTGGGAATTTTCCCAGAAGAACTGAAAACCTCATACCATAGTGATAGCTGTGCACCTATATTTATAGCAGGACAATTTGTCATAGCCGAATCTTGGAAACAATCAAAATGCCCATAATTTGAAGAATGGTTGAAAAAGATGTGGTATTTTCATACAGTGGAATATTACTCAGCTATAAAGAATGATAAACTAGAAGACTTCATGTATAAATAGATGTGTCTTGAGGATATACTCATAAGTGAAATAAACAGACTTACATGTATAAATATCATATTGTTTCCCTAGTATAAGAACTCAAAAGAAATAAAAATGGATAAGGATAACACAGCTGAATGGAAATCAAGGACTTAAAGAAGTGACTGCAAGCAGAAAACAGGAAACATAGCAGGAGCAAAACCATAGACAACATGAGTTAGATAACGGTCCTAAGCACCTCCATAGGGTTTATCACACTGAGGATAGCAATGTGTAACAGTAAAACTATGCGTGGAATGCCTGTCATTCTGATCTTTTAGATGAATGCTGCTTCTAATGTAATTTCAGTTATGGCTATACTGTCTCATCACCCCTTAACTACTCCACTTTTATTGTCTTTTGCATAGCTATCATCTTCTCTAAGTAGTGCACAGTAAACCTTTCTAAAAGGCTGCCTTTTAACCTAGTGGTGGTTTTCAATTCAGGTTTTCAACATGTAAATCCGCTTTTGTTACTTGTCTTCTGCAGCTCACGTCAGTCCACGAAGCCAGTGCCAGCCACATAATTTTCTCCATCCCCTGGCTTTGCATGTCTGTCTTATCTGCCTTTCAGGCTTTTTCATTCTCATCACTGAGGGCACACGGTTACCTGGTGTATTCCTTGAATACACCAAGTGAGGTCCTCAGGGCTGTTCACACAGTATTTCTTGGATCACTTATTTCTGTCCTTCAAGTATTTTCTCTAATCCCCCTTGTGCCTTGCCACCTTTTTATGCCACATGCTGCCTCATCGCTCTCTGAGCCTCCCCAGTCCTTTCATCTTGCTTTCTTTCTTCGTTTCCTTGCATGGATCACTTGTGCTCACACCCTATATTTACAGTCTTTCTTCCAATTAGAATGAAAACAATAGATGGTCAGGTTCTTGTGGTTTAGAGTCCATCCCAGGAATCTAAATATTTGTATAATTTACAAAGAAAAAACCATTCTAAAATAAAAGGAGCTTGACAGGACCACAAAGATGGTAGAGATAGAATTTAAACCTAGATCGCATGGGCTACATCCCTCGTCAGTGTGCACAACTGAAAAATGGAACGCAAGGAGAAAGGCACCGTGGACAGGGAAATTGACCTGTCCCTAAAACTGACTGATGGCTGTATTTTCATGCTTGCTTTAGCCTGGTAACATCTGAGTTAGAATCCAATCTCAGATAAATGTCCCAGTGTAGAAACTGTTCTTGGTGAATAGTTATGGCTTACTAATCGTCTTTTGGAGGAAGCAGTTATATTTCCTGTTTTGTTGCATCATGTTATGCTCTCAATTTGGATGCCTTGCATGGATCAATTAATTTATCAGAAAAGAATGTGATAGTCAGACTATTATTTTATGCTAAAGAGAGACATGAAAAATTGCAAAACATGCTCAAATATATTATCATAATAGCACATTGTTCTGGGGACCAATATGTTTCGCAATAAACAATAATGACCTGAACTTTGGGGAAACAACTGCTGAGGGCAAGGTAATCAGCACAAACAATAATATATACAACCCAGGCATTGAAAGTTAGGTAATGTGGCTCTTAGTTGCTTATTTGCGAATGAAATTAAAACTATAAAGAGTATAGTAGTTCTTTACTCTGCCTTCTTCATTTCTGTGTTCAGAGACCTATGTGGTTTTGTTTGTTCATTTTGTCTTGTCTCTGTGGTTCTGGATATGAAACCCAGGGCCTTGTGCATGCAAGGGAAGAACCCTACCACTGAGATACAACTGCCATGGTGGTTTTCATAGAAGTATTTTGCAGGTATGAAGTGGGACTGAGAGAAACCAATTTTAATGACTCACCTAGCTCTACATGTGTGCATACAGATACAAAAATAGAGTTTTGGACTCTTGCTAAAGCTTTATTTTTGGTTTCCTGGCCTTTAACATTCTTTCTTTCAGTTTCTCAACCTCATTAACCTTAAAATCACCTTCCAAGACCCTGGAATGGAATATTCCATCCTTTTGTACTACTGACCCTCTTTTGAAACTCCTTTACCTTCCATAAAAAGACCACCCTTTTCAGTGCAAGGAAAGTCATTCAGCTTGGGGTGATTCACTCTGTACCTCATCCCTCTACCTTACATTCTACTTACCAATCATAATGCATTCCTCATTTCCATCAAAACTTTTGCCTCCTCTGGTTCTGCCTTGCTAAATTGTGCTTCATTTTGAGAATGAACTCAAGTATCACCTTTCTGGGATATCTTCTTGTTTAAATCTGAACCCTCACCACACTTTGTGGGCAAATACATACAGACTCACATAATGTAAAACAAACAATCTTCTGTTCTGTACCCTTATGATACCCCATTCATGAACATTTTAAAACATTGATTACTTATGGGAAATTATGTATTGGTGAATAATTCCCTTAGTAAAGTTCAACACTTTGAGGAGAGAGCTCAAAAATTTCTTCATCTTCTGACACATTATAGTTGTATTCATTTAAAGGAAACAGTGTAACTTTTCAATACATACATTTGAAACATACATACATACATACATACATACATACATTTTTATATGCATTGTACCAGTCAACTATCTAATCCATGGAAGTCTTTCTATATATTTTATTTTATTGCATATCATAAAACAATATTGGATGTCTTTGGCACATGATTATATTTTGTTTGATATTCATTTTTGGCATGGACTGCTCAGTTTAAAAAGAAGGATAAGCATGCGGTGTGTGTTGAACTGGTCGAATTCTCTGTTCTTTGTTTAGATCTCTATGCTACCTCTTTCCAAGAGACAGTAAGAAGATAAGTAGGCTAGAAAGCTCTCAAAATCTTAAGAACAACGAGACCTCACCTTGGAAAAGAGATCTTTTGATAGTATAAAAATTGGGTGTTTGACTGAAATAGGAGAAGGCAAGTGGAGGGTCTATATAATGTTAAAAATTAAATCAAATCTGAGTGTTTCTAGTGGCTTGAAAAAACATCACAAGGCACAAATATCTAAGTAGTTTTTAATTTTGTAAAGGACAGAGAATTGTCCATAAAGTGAAAAGGTTATACAACAAAATTCTAAGTGTTCTCTCACCCCAGGTCTACAGGTTGAACCTGATAAAACACCTATGAAAGGTGTTGTGGAAAAGGTTCCCTCACAAGACCCATGTCATACACAGGACAAGAAAAATATTCAAACAAAAATAATATTCAAAAGAGAAGAGTGTGACAGTAAAGACTTTTTTTTTAGTACATTTAAAGTTGTTTTGCTTTCTCTTCGTGCTGGCAAAGTTCTCAATTTTGGAGAACTTCACTTCGGGGAATGTGGTTCTGCTTATACTGCGGTGATTTAGAGAGTATCTAGAAGTCTCCAAGGACTAGAAAATGCACATGCTGCTCTTCGTTGTGTTTTAGGAGGTCTCTGTGTATCTTGGTGGCTCATAATCTGGCATGCATTCTGAAAACTTGTTTGGAGGAGCACAAATTCAGGGTAAAAATTGGGAACAGAAAGCTCTCCAGGGTCAATAGTTCTATTCACTACTTCATGTGGTTAGTTCAAGAACTGTTTCTTCCAAGCACTGACTGAATACTGAGGCTACCAAGATTCACACTCCAGGCATTGGCATCTCTTCTGCTGAGTTGACTATACCATAGGGAAGGGTTTATTAGGTGTACCCAATCTGGAGTGCATGGCTGCTTCTCATGCTACAGGGAGTTTGTGCTTTATTTAATTCTGTATCTCCTCCATTGTGTCTAACTGCATCTTACTAAGCTAGTTAGACAAACACAAACAGTTTGTGTACATGAAAGTGATCAAGACATAGCTGATGAGAAAAGGAAAGGAAGAGAGGAAGAAACAGAGGTTTTGTATATATTACTTAGAACACTTTATTCCAATAAGCAATTGCTGTCTTCACATATCTTCTTAAAATGGAGGTTACTGCAAACTCAGAGAACACTGGCGTCAAACTATTAGGAAGTAAAAACAAACAAAATAAATTAAAATCCCTGGAAAACAGCTTAAGCATGATGAGACCATTAGAGAGGAGCATTCCCTGGTGATGTAACCCCCCCCACTTTTCTACAGTTGCCTTTTTAAAAATGACTTTGAAAACACAGTCTCTTGGGGTTTGTATGTTTAGCAGGCTTTGGGGATTAAATGGAGAGAAATAGAATACATTTAAGAGGACTATAATTATTTCTCTTTCCTCTTTTTCCCTCAGTCCTATGGGGCTCTGAAAATGTCATTGTCCTTATTTAATGCAATACAGTAAGTGTGGGTTAAGGTCCCACATGCACCATGAAAATCCCTCAAAAGCTTGTAGCATTGAAGGATGGAGAGTGGAAAGGAAGATTAGAAGGCACATGTGGTATTGATTGAGAAAGCAACTATAACAACAAGGCCCATGAGTCCGCCTCAACAAGTGCTCTGGGATTTGTGAGGCAGGGCAGAGTCAGAGGGATTAGAGAAAGGAAGGAAAACTACTAATGGAATCACCAGGCCCTTGGCAGAGGAAGCTCACTCTTTAGACAGATGTGTTCAATGCAGAGAAATCACTGGCACTCACTCTACCCACCTCTCTATTTCTTCATCTGTCACCTAAGAAGGAGGAAGTGAAAAGATAGATCACTGTAGGCAAAGCAATTTCCCCCAATATTGATTATTCTATTCTGCCCTAATCATCTCGATATTCAAAAAATAGATTTGGGAAAGCTTTACTTAAGAAAAAAAAAAAAAAGAACCAAGCTGCTGAGAGCTGTTGAATTTTTTAATCCCCTAACATTTTTCTCCCTTTTCTGTATTTATTGCTAATTTCAAAGCCCAAGAGTGCAGAGTTTGTTTGAATGCCATTCGTTGGTAGCCACTCAAAAAGTTTCACCTTCTGGAATGACTAGAGGAAGACTCAGAGTAAGTGTTTAGAAAAAAAAATTCTGTCAGTATGTAATGACATCAGAAAGTCAGTGTTTAGCACTGCAGTGAGAGATATAAGAAAAAATAAATTTAGTGTTTAGCACTGAGGTGAAAAACATAAGTTATAAAATGATGGTTCAATGATTAAAGGAACAAACGCTCTCTGTAAACAAACGCTGTGTTTTATTTATTTATTTTACTAACCCCCTGCAGGCAATGGGTAGTTCTCTACCTATCTGTGAAAGTCTCCTGTATGGAAGCATTTTACTCAGTTTCTTTCTCAGCTTCTACGATTCTACACGTGTTTCCTAAAATTCCAGAATTTGCTCTTCTTCAAACGATGCGGCTTGTTCTATAGAAGAGAAAGTTCCAGAAGGAGCTCTTTGCCTTGCACAGTCACTGCTCCAGGAGGAAGCCTCTTCTACTTTGGATCCACTGCTCCTGATCTTTCCTCTTTCAACAATATAAGTGGAGAAGAAACCAGAGAGCACAGTTTCACGTTCTGGCTATGAATAACTCACACTACATTATGTCCTTCACAGTACCTCACATCATTCTTTTACCAATTCTTTTTCAATTTTAGCAGATTTGTTCTTGCTGGATACAGCATTCAGCAATAGCTGCTCCTAGTAAGCATGCATGGACATCTCATCTTTCCTTGGAGGATTGCAGCCATTTTTTAGTTCATTGTTTCACAACTTCAGATCTCAGGTAGAATCAAGACAGTCGTCAAGTGCTTCGGATTATCTGGCATTCTTGTTTGTTTTTTGTTGTTGCTACATGGAAGAGTTGTGCATTTTACTGTGTTCTAAATGGAAGACAGAAATCAGCCCTCTAATGTAATTCAGTTTCAAGGGCTGTATTTGAAAGGAAAGCTTTCAAATCATAGTGCAATCAAAGGAGAGAATTGAGGATTTTCAGGAAGGCTTGGGACAATCACTAGCAATTTCTAGATTTAAGATGAAAGGTCCAGGACTGGCCAGATAGCTCATTGGATTAAAGCACCTGCAAGCAGGCTCAGGGGCCAGAGGTTCGATCCCTGAGCATGTGGTGCTGGCCTCGCCCCGAGGGCATGCTGAAACAGCATTTGAGATGGCACAGTGGCGCGCACTTGTAATCCCAGCTCTTGGAAGGCTGTGAACAGGCAGATCACTAGAGTACAATCTCGTAGTGAGACCCTGAGTGCCCTGTAGACCATTCCCTAAAGTACAAAAATGAAAATAAAATAAAATAAAATAAAATAAAATAAAATAAAATAAAATAAAAAGGTGAAAGGTTCAAAGGGTGAACTCTCTCCAAATGAGCTCAGGTAACTCTTAGGCAGAAAGACTAGATTTTATGTGTAATAGGTAGTGATAACAGGGAGGCAAAATCCTTTCACTATGAGGACAAAAGTTCCCAGAGAGAGCTATTAAAGTTGGGTGGCTGTTGTTTTGCTTGTGAGAAGAAGATATTCCTTATGATCCTGGTGGTGGTAAAGTGGAGCTCATGTGAAACATTTATCTGGATTTTCTTTTACAGGTAGATTTAGCATCTTTAGAAGTTTGGACAAAAAATATGGTATACATTTTTTCTTTTATAGTTCATAAAATAAGTGTCATTTTGTTTTAAAATGTATAATAATAACAAAGGCAAAAGGAAAGAGCAACATATGACAATACATAGGGTACATATTTTCAAAACAAGCAGAAAAATTTAACAATGACTGCAATTGTAAAAATTCACCATGTTACTTGTACATGTTACTATCTTTCATTATGGTATTTTCACTTGTGCTTATACTTCTAGCATGTTGATTCTACTTTCTGGATGTACAGACTCTTGTTTCTTGGCTGTCTTTTAAGTCCACTCATGATTTTAGGATAAGAAAACATTGACTTTCAAATCATATCCCAGTGTGACTTCTAAAAACAATATATTTATAGGACTTAGCTATCAAATAGTTTCTGTTTTTATCCAAAATGGGCATCACAAATTATAGTTAATGTTAGGGGTATTTTTGCTTGGACCAGCTGGAATCTTTTATCAGAATGTTCAGAAATAAACATTAACATTGAAGGCAACATAAGGATGAGTTATCCAGCCATAAATGTTGCAACAGTAACATTTGTGAATCTTTTCAAGGGCCCAGATGAAGATATCCCAAAAGGTAAAATTTACCAGCTTTTGAGGAGAAGATGAGGAAGTACCTGAATTAGTTGAAGTGGGGCACATGTGGTTGCATCCATAAGGGTTTTTGTTCACATGTGGATGCATACACAATGTGAAGTGAAATCCAGGTGGACCATATCTTTATTCAAAGGAGAAAGGAAGGATACATTCCACAGAGCTATAGGAAATTACTGGCTCCCACACGACTAGCCAGAATCTAGAAACTCCATTTCAGGGAAAACAACAGACCATTTGGAGACAGACCTCCAGGGAGAGAGCTCCAGGTGGTCTTAGAGAAGGGCTAAGGAACATATCTTTGCTTTCCTAAGCTGCCGCGTAGAATACCAATTCAATGTTTCTGTAAAGAATGAAACTGTTTTGATGATGTTTCTGCTCTTTCTACATGGAGACAATAGACAACATAAATGGATTCTGTGATACTGTATCTAGTCTTTGTCCTGAATGTATTCTATAATGTAAGATGAAATGTCCTTTCTTAAAATGCTATAAGGGGACATTTTATACATAACTGTTCAAAATATGTACACCGAGAAATCTATAATGCTGTTGCAAAGTAGGCAACGCTTGCTTTTAGCCTTTTTCTCATCATCTATATCTGTACCCTCTGTGTCTTCTTTGACACGTTCTAATCTGGCCCTCTTCTCCACCAGAATTCTCCATCTCTGGAAAAATTGCATTATAAGTTATTATGTGACTTTTAAGACACATTTTATTTACCACTTGAAAATAATGTTGGGCTTACAATCAAAGACTGATTTGTCAGATATATTAGAGGAGAGGTGCCAGATCATCCAAGTAAAGATTCTGCCTTTTCTAAAGATGACACTGATTCTGTGTAAAACAACAAA
>PVJA010001770.1:99140-113054 GCA_004027025.1 Myocastor coypus
TAAAGTTTGTCATGGTGTCACAGTGCACATCTATAATCTCAGCACTTGGGAGGCTGAGGCAGGAGGCTCTCCATGAGTGTGAGGCCAGCCTGAAATACAGAATTGATTCAAGGCAAGTCTGAACTGCATAAGGAAGCTCTATTTCAAAAAGGCAATATAACTTGCTTTTTATGCAAGATTTAAAAGTGATTATCTCATATTATTTCACCTTAGCTTTGCATCTTACATATTTTTTATCATTATTTCATTTAACAGATATTTTTTATTATCTATTGCATGCAAAATAATACATGGAATTCTGAAATATTTGAAATAGGGTAAAAGTCCATTCAGTTTGTGTTCCTATTTGAGTTTCATTGTGCCAGGTAGTATGAGAATACATAGATGGCTGAAGATGTGGCTGCTGCCTTCAGGATGATATAAACACAGACAAGAAGAGAAATTATTTATACTGGGAGCATTGGGCAGGGCCGCCGCTATTTATCATCTCAAAAGTATTAGGAATGAAAATGCCCAAGTCAAACCTTGTAAAACATAGGAATATGAACAGGAAGAAGATGTAGGAGATTAGGGATAAGTCTACTTTAATACGTGGAGCAGTGTATAAGACAATATATTTCTGTTATATATGCTGAACACCTATAGAGTAAGGAACCTACCTTAGCATTGAGAGATTATTATATCATCAGTACAAATCCAAAGGATACAGAGAAGACATAAGTGGCATAGAGTATAGTCACTTTAATCAAGGGCTTACAACTTTGTTGAGATTTCAAGGATAATTCACACAAAACAACTATTAAGTAGTTACATAATAGTAAGTTATTAGCTGCTTAATAGTGTGAGTATTTCTTGTGCTAAAAAATTCTTCAAAGAAAGAGGCCAAGATGCCTGGGGGAAATCATAGATGTCTTTTGAGAAGAGGTGAGACCCTAAAGGACAAAGGAGCCCTGGAGGTGGGTGATGAAATCCTAGGAGAAGAGCAGCCTTTCTGCATTATCTGAAGTATCAAAGGTTTGCTCATGCAAATCAGCATGAAGTGATGCTGAATCATTAGAAGGAGACCTCGCCTTGGTATGTCAGAAAGTGAGCTGATAATAGTGAGGAGATAGAATTTTTGAGAAGTATTCATAGTTATGATTAATTAGAACTGTTGCAGTATCAGTCAAACACACACAGTTGAATTGTCAAGACTCCCAATTTATAGATATCAGGAGAGTAAAACAGGGGGCAGAGGAAAAGTAAAGAGAGCAATGTAAGATCTGTGATGGCAAGGTTGGGCTCTGCTGACATCCCCAGCCACGGTCATCACCTTATCCAGTGCCATTTCTGTCACTAATCATCTTTGCACATCGTTGCTTGACTGTGCTGAAGCCAATTTCCCTTGCCACCTCCTCTCTTTTGCAACATCTATTTAGCAGAGTCCCTTGTTAACTGACCTCCATATAGTTTTAGCTAATGGAAGGCACAGAATGAGAACACACAGGAGGCAAGGGAAAGGGAAAAGAAATCAGACTGTGTTTCCTCAGCTTTTTTGGATAGGAAAAGAATTAGATTTTCCTACAAGCTCACTGCTTCTTTCCACTTTCCATTTCTTGTAAAAAGCCATACTGTGCTTGGTTACATTTGAAGACATAGAGATGTGTGTGGGAGGTGGCTTCTGGGTGCCAGAAAGAGCACTTTCTTCCTGAGTCTCACCATCTTTTGGGTAGCAGACACATTATAGAGGTCAATTCCTGAGTTGATAAATTATCTTCTCTTTGGACTCTGCATCTTTTTCTTGACACCAGTTTAATCAGTGTATATATGATATTTCTTTATTTAAAATACATAGAGGGTTCTATCCGTGGAATACCATGCTCACCCTGATGCCTGGGCACACTGAGACGTGATTGAAACTGGGTGGCAGGGGCCCTCTAATCCCAGCCCTTGGGAGGCTGAAAAACAAGAGGATCACTCCAAGTATGATCTGTGTAGTGAGATCCAGTAGACCCTGTACTAAATACATACATACATACATGCATACATACATACATGGCCAGCCAGATAGATCTGTGAATTAGACCACCTTCTCAGGCAGGTGCAATGGCCAAGGGTTTTATCTTCAGCATGCCCTACTGGCCCTGTCACTGGGGTGTGCTGAGATAGCGATTGAGACTGAGTGTCATGATGCACCTGATATCCCAGCACTTAGGAGGCTGAAAGACAGGAAGGGTCACTGTAAGTCAAACCTGTACAATGACACCCTGGAAACACTCTATTAAATGCATTTAAAAAAATAGAGATAGCCCAATTTTCAGGCTAAATACTGACTGATATTCTCTATGACCATCGATAAAAATGTTTAACATCTCTCTGGCTCTGGTTTTCATATTTTAATGTATCAATTAGTTGAATTTTGAGTAAAGTAATTGATTTGTAATGCTTTTCACAAATGTACTCTCAGACTATCAGATATGTAAATATTATGTGGATTTATGATTTTTATAACTCATTTATCTGTAGAGAATCTCCTCATTGGGTTTGTGGCACCCTTCAACACTGTCTAACATTGAATTTTTAAAAGCATTACCCAGGGCCTGTGAGGGAGCTTGGCAGTCTACAGCACCTGTGTAAGCACACACTCAGGGACCACGGTCTGCTCGCTGGCACCACATGCTGCTCTAACTCTGCCCTCAGGGTGGGCTGAGAGAAACACACACACACACACACACACACACGCACACGCACACGCACACGCACACACACACACCAAGGTGCCAAGTGATGGAACTGAAGTTAGCCCTTGAGACTGAGCAACTAAGCAAACATGCTGACCAAGCACAGAAAGAGCCAGGCTCTTTCTCTTAATATTTGCTGACACCTATGTGCCCCTTCACATCCTTCCCTTGATGTTCCCCCTTGTTAGGAAGCAGGACAACTGTGTTGCCTCTTAAGTAGCTACTTCAATACACAATTTAGATATTTTATAATTACTAAGGATTAACTGTAAAATAGGTCTTGTTAGCATCAATGTGAATGTTCAATTTTAAGCTATAGGTGGAAAATTTTTAGTAATTGGTGATAGTTACATATAATAAATGGGATGGAGGTGACTTTTGCTACTTTTTCTTTTGCTAGATATTTATAGTTACATTTGGCAGGAATAAGAGTTATTTTATTACAGATCATGTATCTTACATGAGATTTTCCTTTACAATCCAACTCAATAGAGGAAGTTGAAAGAAGTGCCTATCTGCCTCTTAATATGCTGCCTCGGATGTAGTTGTCTTCAGTACTCCTCATAATAAAAACTGGAGCCACGTTCTTCTCAGTGATGAACTAATGAAAGTTAAGTTTCCCATCTTAATCAGTCCATAATTTTAGTGCATGAGTGAAGTATGAAATAGCTAATTGTTGAGTCAGCACTGAGTCAACAAAAATGATTTTTCTTGACTAGTTAAGTGAGCCAGTACTCTAATACACCTCACACAGATAATTGCAAGAGAACAGAATCCTACCCCCACCCTCATTAAGACCAGTGATAAAAACCTGAATTTACACATGCAAGTCAAAATGGGATAGAATCCTCAAGATTCATTCAATAGTACTAAAAACCATTGACATACCTTTACTTACATAGTTGTGGGTATAATACAAGTGGCCATCAATAGTCTATGTCGGGCCCAGCGGGATGGCTCAGTGGTCTAAAGCGCCTGCTTGGGAAAGCTTGGGCAGCTTCAGGGACCGCGGTTCCATCCCTGGCACCACATGCTGCGCCAGCCCTGCCGTCAGGGCATGGGCTGAGCCAGCCATAAAAATGAGTGAATAAGCAAATAAAGGTTATGAAACAAGAAAAACATAAATAAATAAAATAAAATAAAAATAGTCTATGTCATTCCAATTAAAACTAATCTAATTTAATATATTTATAGATCTCTTCTGTTTCTTCAAATATCTCAGATGCTGGGAGACATAATTTAAAAATGATCACATGTTGCTTCCACTTTCACACAGCTGTGGACCCAGATAGCACAATAGCAAATGCGAATTTTTTGTTTGAACTTTATATCAGTTGTAGAAGCAATCTGTTGACTTTTGAATAGAATAAAAAGCTAAGGCAATGCTTATTAATGTCCATTATAACCATGGCTCTATACTTCAATAATACTAGAATCATAAGATTTAAATTTTAGCAATGGTTCTGTTAATATGCAATATTAACCTTCATTTTGTTTCTCTATCTAAAAACTGGTGTTATTTGCCTCAAGGTGGTGAACCTCCTATCAGGTCAAACTACTAAAATTCTTCAGAATGACCTTGCTAGATTTTGATTAATAAGTATGTTTTATTTTAACACAAATGATGGAAATGTGAGCTGGTTGAAAATATAATTCAGCAGAAAGTGGTGCATAATTCCTGATAACTAAACGGCAGGGTTAATTATGAAGTTATAGTTCTACTGCAGTATGTTATTAGTATTCCTCTTCTGTAATTCAGATTGCACGCTGAAAATGGCAAGCATTTGGAAAAGCTAACTAATTACAAAGAGCGATCCGTTAGTAGTATAATAGCTGTTGAAGATTTAATTTCAATTTTCCTAAACTTGACTTTTTCCCTCAAACCTGATTTTTAAAATCCTGCCAACATCCTAATCCTTGCAAGTATATTTTCACAGTTTCAAGAATTCTATCAACATAAAGTACCTGATAACCAGTGGTCTGGATTATTTCTTAATTTTTTCAGCTTTTAAATTTGATCATACAATCAGTACAAAACATAAAAAATTCCACTTCATCTCAGGATGCAAGGATTATAAGGAAGAATTGTTCCCATACTAACACTCTTTTTTTTTTTTTTTTTTTTTTTTTTTTTTTTTTTTTTTTTTTTTTTTTTTTTTTTTTTTTTTTTTTTTTTTTTTTTTTTTTTTTTTTTTTTTTTTTTTTTTTTTTTTTAGAAATTTTTTTTTTATTTTATTTATTTATTTTTCTTGTTTCAGAACTTTTATTTGTTTGTTCATTCATTTTTATGGCCAGCTCAGCCTGCCCCAAGGGCAGAGCTGGCGCAGCATGTGGTGCCGGGGCCGGGGATTGAACCGCGGTCCCTGAAGCAGCCCAAGCTTTCCCAAGCAGGCGCTTTAGACCACTGAGCCATCCCGCCGGGCCCTCATACTAACACTCTTTAAAAGGCCAGTGACTGGGCTACAAATTCATAGCTTTTATTAAACTTATAAGGTTTTGGAGTTTCACAAATGTCCATTTTGAGAAGTAACACTCTTCAAGGAGAAATAGTATAGAAGATATTTTTCACCTTTGGCGGGATAAATTTAAAAAGATTGTTTCTTTACAAGTATTTAAGAAAATAATTAACTAAATTTGCTAAATTTTAGATACTGCATCTTGGCTAGAATGTCAATTTTGAATAACTGAGTAGAGTAACAGATTTAGAAAAACGTTGCACTCATTTTCAAGCTCTTATCCGGGGTTTGCACAGAGTTTGAATGAGACACATTTGGAGCAAACAAAAAGACTAGAGATAAGGGTATTCTGTGATACCAATGTGCACGAAATCATTAATTATAGATTGGACAGACATAAAATACTCCTGCTTCTCTACATACATCTCTGATTGGAAGCACAGGTCTTTATCAATGAGAAATGGGCCCAGGCAAAGATTTACCATTTCTGGATAAAAGATAGTGAAATAGTCATTTGTCTCTGAGAGAAAGAGAACAGAAAAATCTCCTGAGGCCACAATCAGTACTCTCACAGTATAGAGGTCCTTACAGAAGGAGAGGGATTGAAAAAAACACTCTAGTTTAAGAGATAATGGAAATTCTGAAAAATACCAAATAGAACTTAACTTCCATGGGTAACACTGAGAGGTTTTTGCATCCTGAGGCCCAAGTATAGAGGATTTACCTACAACTTAGGATTTCATGAAAACTTCTCCTTGGTGTACAATAAACCTAAAATTGCATAACTTTGAAAAGAAATGTAGAACCATACAGAGGGCAAGAGTGTGGAGAGGAAACCCTGTTAGCAGCACATGGCTTCAGGGCCTACTGAAAGTTGTGCACGGTTGAAGCCCTTCAGAAGCTATCTTGGCATGCAAGGCTTCACATGAAGCACAAGTGCACTGTAGTTGGAATTCGAAAATTGTGATGAACTAAAAGTAAGAATAGTAGATACAAAAAACTAAATTTAACTCAGTTACTAATTTTATAGATCAGCCTCCAAATGGTGGCTACATAGATAATAAGAAGTACTCAGTCTGCTTTGTCCCTCTACTTATGACATAAAGCATTCAATCAAAATCGTGAGAATTAAGGCAATAAATAGACTGGGCTTCGAGATGGGGCGGGTGGTACAACTAGCTGAGACAGACTGTAACATGACTATGACTGATTTCTAAGAGAATGTGGTGAGAAGATGGAATGGCGTACAAGCACAAATAGGAAATATCAAAAAGAAAATTGGAACCAAAAGGATAGGAGTGCAAAAGAAAATGACTTAATATTGAAAATCAAAATTTATTTTGATTGATTTGCCACCAAGCTGAATAGAGTCTAAAATCATTCAAAGAATTTACACACTAGTCAAAATAAAATTATTCCAAAATTTAACAAAAAGAAGTAAAAGACTGGGGAACACCCACTGGGGACCCTCCTCTTGTCCCTCTCTTGGACAGGAGCTTTCTTTCCCTTAGTAAATATGTTCTGCTCATTAAAAAAAAAAAAAAGAAATAGAAGACAAATCATTAACAAAGCTATCACAAATGATGGAGCTATGCAAAATAGAGTAGCATTCCTGTAGATGGAGTCTGAAAAAGAGTCAGAGAAACAAGGAAAACGTTTCAAGACTTAATAACTAAGTATGTTCCAAAATTAGTAAAAGAAAAACTACTATTCTAAAACAACGGACACAAATGTGTGCATGCTCCTGCATGTGTGTGCACACACACACACACACACACATGCATAAGGACATCATGTTTAAACTGATAAAAACCAAACCTAAATATCATAATGGACCAAAGAACAGCAAAATCATTCTAATAAAAAGTAATGAATATATATATGTAAAGAACAAAAGAGAGACTACTATAATATGGCATGGACATATTTGTAGTTTAGCGAATTCAAAGCAGCAAATGTGTAGGAAAAAATGCTCACAGGTATAATATATACCAGGAGGCTATAAGAAATAATGTTCTACACTATTTTTTTTAGGGAAGGGTCTGCAGGTGCTCAGGGTCTCACTACTAGATTGGACTTGTAGCGATACAAGTGTTTATAGCCTACCAAGAGCTGGGATTACAGGTGCGGACCACCACACCCAGTCTCAATTGCCATGTCAGCACACCCCTGTGATGGCGCTGGCATGCCTGAGGATTGAACCCCCTGGCCCTGCACCTGCTTGCAGGAGCTTTAATCTGCTGAGTTATTTGGCTATCTCCTCTATTTTGTATTAATGCTAAATGAATACATTTTAGAAGTTTTTAAGATATTAAAAGTAAATATGTGAGATGATGTATATATTTATTTGCTCCAATATAATAAAGAATTTTACTGTTTGCATGTGTCCAATAATATATATAGTGTACATATAACTACAAAATATATATTGTATACATATGTAAGTACATATACTTGTTAGTATATATCTATATCTATATCTATCTCTCTATATATACAATGAATTTATTTTTTTTAAAGGTAGATAAAAAGATTTGAGAAGACACATCTTTCAAAGTAGTATCAAAAAGAGGAAGTACTTAGGAATTCATGTAGTGAGAGAAGTAAAAGATCTCTAAATTGAAAACTATGGTACTCTGATAAGGAGATTAAGCAGGATATCAAAAATGAAAAAAAAAGTCCCTTCACTCTTGCATAGGAAGAACCAGCATAGTAAAGAAGTTTATTCTCTTAAAATTGTTATACAGACTGAATGCAATCCTAGTAAAAATATTATTAGTATACTTCACAGAATTGGAGAAGGTATTCCTAAAATTCATTTGGAACCAAAAGAGATCTAAAATAACAAGAATAATTCTGGGCAACAACAGCAAAGCAGCAAAGCAAACGCCTGATTTGAAATTATATTATAAAGCTACTATGAAAAAATCAGCATGGTACTTGCAAAAAAACAGACCTGATGTTCAGTGAAAGAGAGTAGAGTAGAAGAGTTAGAAATAATGTCAAACACACTCAGTCATCTTAGAGAAAGAGGCTGGAAATATTCTGTGAAAGAAAGATAACCTCTTTACCAAAGTTGCTGGAAAAACTGGCATTTCATATGATGAAAATTTAAACTAGAGCCATGTATGTCACTATACATCAAAATAAGATAAAAATGGATGAAAATTTTCAGTATTAAATCACAAACATGAAATCTTTTGGGAAAGAGAATAGGTAGAACTCTTGAGAACATCGATGTAGGTAAGGATTCATAAAAAAAAAAAAAAATTGAGTGCATGTGAAATACTTCAAAGAACCAACAACTGAGACTTCATTTTATTTAAAAGCTTTTGCAGAGCAAATAAAATCACCAGCAAAGTGAACAAGACAATCCACAGTATGGGAAGAAATCTTAGCCAGTTGTTCTTCAGACAAAAGACTCATATCCTGAAGATAAAAACAATTGGAAAAAATATCAGACCACCCAAATTTATAGATTAAATCAAAAAATGGGTATCTGAAATGAATAGGAATTTTGCAGAAGTGAAAATGGCAAATTAACACATTTAACAATGTTTAACGTCACTGGTAACTAGAGAAGTATAAATTAAAACAATGCAAGGATTTCATTTCACTTCAGAAAATAGCTATTATTAACAAATCAAGCAATAGCAGATGCTGACAGGAGTGTGTGGGGAAAGAAATGATTTTCCACTATCTCGGGGAATGTAAACTGCTGCAAGTCAGTGTGGAGTCTAAAAACTACGACTACAGCTTCCATACCACCTAGCAATTCCCCTTCTTAGTGTATAAGAATTAAAGCCATCGTACCTCAGTGATTCATTCACAGCCATGCTTAAGCTGTACAGTTCGTAATAGCTAAATGTTAGAAACATCCCAGTTGTATAGGTAAAATATATGTGCTGTTTTATACAAGGAAATACTGGTTGGTAATAAAGAAGGATGAGTTTGAGGCATTTCTAGGTAAAAGGATGGATCTTAAGGTCACACTCTCAAGTGAAATAAATCAGACGCATGTGTGTATATGTTATATTGTCTGTCTGGTGTGGGAAACTGAAAGTATAAGTAAAAGCCAAAGTATCTAATAGATATTGTGATGTAGCAAGTAATCCCTAAAAAGAAAAAGTTAATAAGAGGCAAATGGGAAAAAAAGGGATAAAATGTAAAGAAACTTTGCAAATAAGGAGGGAAAGAGGGATTGAAAAGAAGGGAGGGAGATAGAAATAAAAGATACACTAATATAAAATTCCCTTATTGTAAATGTGAACAATATGTAAATCTAAATTTTGTCAGTAAACTTAATTTAAAAATAAAAAATGTAGTAAGTATTCCTTTGAAACAAGTATTCAACATTCCAAAAGGGAACAATTTTGATTTTTAAGTGCAAGAACTGTCAATGCTTATCTCTAGCTTTTTGCAAATTTGTTTTAAATGTCTTAAGATAACCTGGAAATAAATATTGATAAAAATAAATAAAAATTACATGAGTTACAGCCGATGTCATATTTAAACTATCCTACTAAAACTCAATCAAGTGAAATTTTTAAAGTGCTAAAAGGTAATGTGTTTTGAAACTGTCACATTGTTATTTCTTACTAAAAGTAATAAAAAATAAAGTGCTAAAAGGAAAATAGGAATAGAGTGTTATATAATATACTGTAATGGTACAGGCGTTTTGTTTGTTTGTATATTTGTTTGTTTCTTTGGTGGACCAGTGTTCAAATTCACAACGTGGTACTTACCAGGCAGGCACTTGTGCCACGGAGTTGTCTCCCTGGCCCCTATAATGGTACAGATGAAAAACGTTTTTTCCTCAAAGTATAAGATTTGTGCTAGAAACGCACTTGTGCTAAAAGAATTGTTAAAAATCTTTCAGAGCAAAGGGCTATGATGCAGCATAGACATTTGAATCTATAGAGAAGTAAAAAAGGACAGAAAATATCAAAATACAGACAAATATATTTTTATTTTTTAAACTTTGTAAAAGTGAAGTAACTTTTTAAGCAAAAGAATTATGACAAAGCATTCTACATTTTATTATATTTGAAGTGTTTTACCATTAATTGAATGTTCACTATGATAAGTTGAAAATACACAATGTAAACCAAAGAAGTACTAAAAATGCTATTACTTCAATAGTGAGAATTAAAAAGAAAGGAGATAATTAAAGAAAATAATAAATAACTAGAAAGACTGAAGATTTATACCAAATCATATCAATTTTATAAACCATAAATAATCAAATTCATCAATGTAACATATCAATGTCTGATGACAAAATTTGTTGTATTATTTCTAAACTATTTATAGCCTGTTCAAAACTTTCTTCCTATCTGTTATTTTCTTCCTGTTTCAGTACTTTCTCTTAGCTTGGTTGTTTTCCTCTTCTAGTACAGACTCACAATGTATTGCATCATTCTGTGGATACTGCCTTCTCTCTCACCTAGCAAGCAGAAGAGACTCTTGCTCCCTTCACTTTATGTCATGCTGTTTTATAGTTCCTTGTAATGTTTTTATGTGTTCTTCTGGTTCCTCTATGGGAATGTGAGTCTTACCAGTTTTAGGGCTTGGTCCACCTTATTATTTTGCATATATTCTCAATATCTAGAATAGTTCAGGCTCCATATTTGTAACACAAGGCAGTTGAATGAAGGATGCAAAAAATAGAATGAAATACTTTGACCTAACCCATCCATGGTTATCCTGAAGACTGACCATAAGACTGCAGTACCAGAATGGGGTCTACAGGGCTCAAAGATCTTTTCTTTCAGAGAGTATGTGACGCTCAGGAAGGCTTACTAAGAGAATGTGATCAGCTTTGCAGTCAATATATCAATCACAATTATGTGATTGGGCCTTCTTGGCTTGTTCCTTGAGAAAACTGAAACAGTTAACTTAAGGTAAGTAACATGATTAATTTCATCTATTCAGGCCCCTAAAGAATATAGATTAGAAGCCCCAGTCTAGTTGTAAATGTATTGTCTAGAGACTTTAGCTATATCCCTGACCTTGAAAATTCGTTTTTCCCCTCACCTCTATTCTTAACTTACAAAATGTAAATAAACCAAAGTCCTGTTTTTTTTTTTTTTTGGCTTAAAATAATTTGTAAATCATTCTTAGATGTCAGACCATAGAAACATTTGAAGTTGGCCACAGTGGGTCCCTGGTAGAGTCAGAAACAATATTGATTGCCTTTGGGCTAAGACTGTTTCAAACATAACTAAACAACAATTGGAGTATGGAGAAAGTACAGACATTTTGATTATCCAGTACAATAAAGATAATGCTGCATCCAGAACAAAATCTAGGCATATTTACTACCTATTAAAAATAATTTAATGTCCTTATGTTCAGAGTTCTACTTCTTTGTGAGGATCCATCTGACTTCTGCAGTGTTCCAAAGTGTTTTCTGTTAAGTTCTGAAATTGCAGAAACCGTGTAGCATGATCTTTTTGTCATTATCCACTGGTGATGAAAGTGGTGGATTTAAAACCAGAAACCCCTTCATATATATTACTCTAGCAAAGTCTTTACCACATTCAACATCATTTGCCTCAGTTGAAATATGGGACACACCTTTAATATGGATTAGAAAGATTAAAGACAGCTAAAGGGGAGATTTATAACATGAAAGTAAGTCATATAAACAGGAACTTTTCAGCACATTTAGCATTCAGTTAGCATTTCATAAGGGGACAAACAATGTACTCTCTGCAACATACTTGATTTATTTTGACATTAAATAAGTCTAAGAGATGTTGATCTCTGCTGTTGAAAGTATTCTGTGTACATCAGTATAAGAATGCAGATAGACAATGAAAGATATATTCAAAATAGAAGTGTGTTTTCTCTTTTGAGATTTGTAAATTTTCGGCTATTTCACACTTTTCCAACTTTCTGTGATGGTCTCCTTGTGTTAAAGCTGTCTACTTCATTTTATTTTGTTTCAGCTAATGTATAATCATTATAAGACTATAAATATTGTGCTAAAAGTGCAAGTATAAATTTAACAGTTTCTTACTTATCCCCTTTTGTATATAAATAAATATATAAAAAGCTAAGAAATATTTAAGTGTTGTAAATCTATGGTTAATGGATATAATTTATTTTAAGACAACATTCAGAAGTAGAAAATGTTATTTGACAATAAGCTATTCCCTAGGTGATGGACAAAGAAGTGGAAAGTTGTTTTGGATTTAGGAGCATGAGAAGGATCTAGTTTGATGTAAGTAGTTTCATGTAAGTGTTAATCAAGAATTGAATCACATTATTTTTGATTTTTCTAAATTTGAAAGGTCTATGAGCAGACTGTGCAGAAGAAATAAAGAGTGAATATGCCTTGAGAGAAGCAATGAGACAGTTTTAAAGAAAGGGTAGTGAGATTACACTTTCCATAAAAGGGGAGATCTATTATAGCATTGTGCACAGTGAGTTCTGTATGTGAGAGGTGGCTGCCCAATATCTGTTCTATCTTTCTTCTTTAACAAGAAAACCCAATAAAATAGTCTTCACTTTGACTCTGCCTAGGCCAGCAGTGGGCAATTGTTGGCAGGGAGAGGATAATAAAGTATGAGTTGCTAGGAGGTTAAGCTTCCCAGGAATCTTTTTAAAGAGAGAGACTCTGTGAACACACACCTTCAACATTTCAGTGAGGTTTTGTTCTCACTTTTCAACAGAAATAATGAAGTGATACGTAAAGTGAGACAACTTCTCACAGAAATCAACAAGGATGGCAATTTTAAACTCAAAAATTAGCTAATTCAGAGGTAATAGGCATACTCATTTAGAACTCTGTACTGCCTATCTCCATCTGAAACAAAAACAAAAAACAAGCAGAAACGTGATGTTTGAAGCCAATGCAGTATGTTTGATTGAACTAATCATGACAGTAATCAGCACACAAAGTTTATATTATTTAATGATGGTACAGATAGGCATTGAAGCGTTTTTGTAATAATTAAAACTGAAGTTCAGGAGTAGCAAAGGGTTAACTAAGGTCACATAGCTGTTGAAGGGATAGGATGAAACTTGACTTTTCAAATAGTGCTGGCCTCCACTCACTTGCAGTGAACAAAGAAGTCAAAGGAAACAAGGCCGGAAAACGCAGTCAAGAAGCCTCTGTATTTTCCACAGGGATCCTTTCAGGGAAGTGGACAAACAAGAAAATACTGTTTTCTTTTCTTTTTCCTTACTTTACCTAAAAAAGAATGGAGAGAAAACATTCCTCAGCTATTACGGCTGAAAGAAAGGGAAGAATCAATATCACCTTACTCTGGAGATACATATTGGACAGAAGAACAAGCTGAGCTCAAACAAACAAACAGAGATTGTGCCTATTATAAGGAAGTAACATTAAGCACATAATATCGCTCACAATTATTGAAATAAAGTGTCCCAATATGAACTAAAATCATACATAGAATTCCACCAGGGGTCTGAATCTTACCATTTCCACACATGGTTCTAAGACATGCACTACAACTGGAACTAATGGATGTTCTCTGTGAGCATCCTTGTGAGCCTTGGCACACGTCCCCGTATGTATCTAGGTATCCAGGGATCTAAAACGACAAAGAACTATGTATAATACATAATAATAGCACACACACATATATACATATATATCTATATGCATATATATCAAATATTTTAACTGAAAAGACAAATAATTTTTTGCAAAACTTTTGAGAAAATTCAAAAATGTTAGCACTTGGTTATGCTGTAAATCAGATTCA
>PVJA010001771.1:0-118884 GCA_004027025.1 Myocastor coypus
ACCCCAATTTGGGTAATAACTCAAGAAATTAAACAGTGTTTTTAAAATTAAGAATTTATCTCTTAACTCATTCAAGTTTGTTTTAAAATGGCCTATGAAAATACTCAATTAAATCCAAACCATCTTGGGGCTCGGATATTGGAGTGCATTTATTTTAGCTCTGCACTAATTAAGGACTTGTTTCTCTTTGACCTTAACTCATGACAACTCTGCCAGGATGAAGCACTGCATTTCCATTCATCTTCTAGTTTTATCACAGCTGTGTCGTCTCTGTCAGCAAAACTCTGGAGCTGTCAGCATTTTCATTATAATGCCAGCGTCTCAGGAGGTTATAAATCTGCCTAAGATAGACTGAACTAAAACTATGCATTGCAACTTCTAGAGAAAGTCTTTTCTGAAGGCTGACTGAGCCAACTTAACAAAACTAAGTTCATCCTGAGAGGTAGGCCAAGAGTGATCTTTGCAAAGTTTGGAACAATCTTGGGTTTAAAAGATTTTTGCACAATTAAACTTAACAAATATTGAGTTCCTATCATGGATAGCTGCTATTCTTTCATCTGCTTCACTTTCCTTGAGGAAATACAACTCTTCCAGTTTAGGGAATCTTGGGACAAACCTGCCAATCAGTGGGTTTATCTGGCCTTCTCTTGCACCACTGTTACGGCTGCTGAAAACAAGAGGCTTGCTCTTTCTCTTTGCTGTCTATGAAATGAGCCTGTAAACCTGGAACAGCTCTGTGTAACTGAACTTGAGGAACCCATGGGATTTTCTGTAGGTAACATCCAGCAGGCAGTTAGATTTACCAATCTCACAACCATCAAAGGGTCTGAGCATGAAATGTGGATTTGAAAGTCATTGGTGTACTTCACCAAACTGTTCGAAGTAACTGCTGGGATCCTGCAGTTCTGGAGAATCCAGTTTAAGAATACTGACAGCACAACTAGAAAGTAAAAGATTTCCACAGCTGTTCAACAAATGCATTGTTGCTATTATGGTATGAGCTGGGTTCTAACGTTGTAAACATGAGTGAAAATGATAGCTAGTACTGATAAGGAGATACAAACACAAAGCATTAAATAAATGAGTTTCCTGATCTGTTTCTTTTTTTTTTTTTTGGCTTTTTCGTTTTTTGTTTTGTTTTGTTTTTTTGTCTTTTTGAGATATGGTCTCGCTATGCTGTTCAGGCTGGCCTTGAGCGCACTTTATGTATCCCATGCTGGTCTCAAACTCACACTGATCCTCCTGCCTCAGCCTCCTAAGTGCTGGGATTATAGGCATGCTCACCATCCCCGCCTGATCTCTTAAGACCTAGATAGTAGAGCTGACCAAATAGCTCAGTGGATTAAGGTAGCAGAGTTCAACCCCTGGGCCTGTGTGCCAGCCCCCACCTCCTGGGGCATGCTGAGCCAGTGATTGAGATTGGGTATGGTGGTGCACACCTGTAATCCCAGCTCTTGGGAAGCTATAAGCACGTGGATCACTATGAGACTGATGTAGTAGTGAGACCCTGAACACTCTGTAGACACTTTCCTAAATTAAAAAAAAAAAAAAAAAAAAGACCTAGATAATATGTTAGCCAACTTTTCCAGCATGACTTCTGGAAGCCCAAAGCCTACCCAAAATTTTCTGTAGAATACTATGGACTGATAATGTTTAATCACTCATTTGATTTCCTGCTTCCATGTATGCTTTTCTACTCCTTGCTGCAGATGCATAAATCAAAAACACATTTATGAACCCCTAGGACATGTTGTTGCTCATTCATCTGGCATGTATTTATTGCCTATTCATTGTGTTACACTTTTAAATATCACACTTCTTCAATTACACATCAACTTCTCATAATCAGAGATGATATCGCCAGATCTCAAGCTTTCCAATAGCCTTGCTTATGTCTTTGCTGAGGAATCTCACTCCACTCATCCCACATGTACTAGTCTTGAAAGGGCTCATCTTTCCTTATTATAGAAACAAGGCAGCAAAGAAACCTGATCCAGTCACTAGTTATCTAAGCTGGCCAAAGAAACAAGCATAGGATTTTCTCTTGCAGTACATACTGAGTCCTACAGACACACTTATCACAACATATGGGGCAATGTAGCCTATCCAATTATTAGAGAGAAAACTGATACAGGATCACAGCTAGTGGACTCTGCTATGCCTGGCTTCTCTGCTTTAGGACTATGCCAGCAGATAAATAACAGGCAATAGTTTCAGAGTATCCTCTTTATTCCCTTTTATCCAACACATGGTCTTTTCTCTAGCAGGATTGGGTATTTTTCTCTATATAATTTCCTCTCAAATTTGCCCTAATTAAAAAAACAACAAAAAAAAACAAAAAAAAAAAAACAAATTTGCCCTAATTCTGCCTTCTTGCAAGTGATTACCAGAAGATAAAAATGCAACAATTCTTCTATCATAATTATAACTATATTTTAAACATTTTGTAAATCAGGTCATAAATGTCTCATTTATTCATTAACTATATAAACAAAATGCAATCTGTAAGAAATTCCCAATTATATGAGACTATACCCAAAACTGTTACCATGTGCTTTTGAAATTGCATCATATATCCTAATAACTCATCCCTTTTTCTTTTTTAATTTTATTAATTTTAATGAGACAGTTTCAAAACAGGTTAGGACAGCCACAATAATTAATGTAATACATATTATTGTCTTCATAGTACTTGTTCAGAGTACAAGATGAAGACATGATAACTTTTCTAAACACTATTAGTATAAATATTTCTTCTCACTGAACTAAAAGAAAGTAGTTGTATGTATAGTCCAGTAGTCCATAAGAGTGGTGGGCTATCAGCAGAACCAGAAATGTGAGAAATTGTTGACTTTAGCCTTTTACAGCTCAGCATATTAATATGGCTTTGCTTTTTATACCTTATAGTTAAAATTATCAGCTGGATGTTTAAGACCAAGTTAAAGCAAGACCTACATAACAAAACATGTAACTTTTGTATTTGACAAGTTCAGTCAAATCCCCTCAGGATTTACCCTGAAGTTATATACAGAGTTTTGTAGAACTTTTGTCATTGTCAGCCATCTGGATGAGTCACAGCCATTGCTTGACCAATTTCCTCTCTGTGAAAGCCTGAGAGAATGTTTTCTCTCTAGGTGACTCTCCTTAGGCACACTATACATCACTTATCACTTGCCTCTGTAGCCCCATAATCTCTTTGACCAGAAAAATTTGAGACACCACTGAGCTATAGGATGTTACAGTACAGGTTCTCTTATGTCCTGAGTCCTCACTGACCTTGAGGAGTGAGAGCCAAAATGTTGGCTATCCTTGTAGCCCTAATTTTTCTCTAATACTTTGATCTGCAAACTTAAGTTGTTAACCCTCCAGAAGAGAACCTTAGTGATATTATTACTCTATAACATATGCACTTGAGCTTCACATCAAGCTTTCTGAGTACCAAACTCCTTAGACTTAACATGAAACAAATTTCTCACCTGATTAGAATTTCCAGTCTCAGGTGCATACCTACATCTCTACATCTCTGTCACCTACCACTAGGAATGTCATTTTATTAACTTAATTGTCTTCAATGTTCCTAGTTATTATAGTCTGAAGAAATACACATATGTTTGATCAACAAACATATAGTAAGAGGCTACCGTGTGCTCAACAGTGTGAAAAATACAGGAGAGTTGAGGGTAAAAACAATAGAATTGCAGATCACTAAGAAAGTACTGTCTAAGGGCTAGAGATCCAGCTCAACAGTGCAGTGCTGGCTTGGCAAGTGTAAGGTTCTAAGTTCAATTCCCGGTACAAAAAATTAAAAATAGAAAACAAGAAAGTACTGGCTAGTATGGGACACACTGTAGCAGGTATTGATAGCCCTCCACTCTAATGGAGTGCTAAGCAATGCTTTGCAGGACAAGATAAAAGGAAATACTGAACCTGACTTGAGGATGCCAAGGTGATATTACTCACCAGCTTTTATTGAGTGCCCATTCTGTGCTCACCACTATGACAGGCAGGCGAAGGCTACAAAAGAAATAAAATGTTTTCTCCTTGTCCTTGATAAACACATCATGTCTACCGATGGAGCAATAATGTTCTCTGCAATAATGATCTCTGTATCAGGTGTTGTGACTCAATGAAAAGGATATTAATGATGTCCTATTTGAGGCAAGCCATCTGGGGAAGGTCAGGTCTTAAGCTGGGCCTTGAAAATGTGTTTTAATTTGAATGGAAGTTGGATGTGGAGCAATTACCTTTGCAGATGAAAGAAAGAAGCATAGGAAGAATATAGCTATTTTGTGCTAATACAGGGAAGAAATTAATTTTTTGAGGTAGAAGGAATTAATATACCATACTGGGTGAATAAAACCTTATTAACTGAGCAAGTGACTTGAGACTAAACATGTATGAATTAGAGGACTACTGTAGTTGTACAAAAAGAGAAACATTTGATATAAAAATGATTTTTTGCATTTTTTAATCATTTATTTATTTTGGTACAGGGTCTCACTATGCAGCTCAGACTCACAGTGGTCCTCCCACCTCAGCCTCCCCAGCACTGGGATTACATGTGTGTGGCCCGTTTCAGGGCCTGCTCAGTGCAACATCACCGCCATGGCATGCTATCACCAGGGATGGAAGCAAGGTCCTTGTGCTTTCCAGGCAGGCACTTCAACCACTCAGCTATCTCCCTGGCCCTTGACATAAAAAATTTAAAGATATAGGGCTGTTTATTGCAGGGCTGTTTCTCTGCCTGTCTGCAGCAACTGCGCTCCGATGCAGCTCCTTTTCCCACCCACTCTCCCCGACCTCCTACCTTGACTGCTGCACTGTCCACCCTGTGTCACACACCTCTCCATCAGATGCAGCCCCACAACCCACTGTGAGCTTGGAGAAAGCCACTTCACCAAAGCCGGGACTTTTCCTGGGGATCTAGAGGCCTGGATTTGAACCCTACCTCATCTACTTGACCTGGGGAAAAACACTTTTTTTTTGGGGGGGGGGGCTTAGTTTCTTTGGAGACAGACACAGCATGATGGATTAAAGCCAGCAGCTCTCTGAAGATGCTCACCAAGATTCACAGGTTCTTGGAATCAGGAGCAAAGCAAAGGAAACCTAAACACAGGAAGGCAATGTAAAGGAGATGCCTGTCAGGTGAATTCAGTATTAGTGATGTTTAGAAAAAGAAGCAGGTTGTCTCTCCATCCAGCAGTGGCAATTGGAGCCCCAGCCTGGCAAACGTGCCATTATCTTCATGCTGTGGGAGGAAAGCTAGATGCAGCTGCAATAGCCAGGCTGCTGGCAATGGCAACCAGCCACATAGTCACCACGCACTGCCCACTTGTCCTCGCTGTCTTCCCAGTGGAAGACCAAGTCCAGAGACTGGGATATGCTCCAGAGATGGCCTCCTCAGTCTGAGGCCCTGAGGAAGGCATGGGCCAGAGAGCCACTCAGGAGGCGGTGACTGAATTAGGACCACCAATCCCTAGGGAAGGGAAGACGAAACGCAGGCCTGGGCCTGGTTAGGAACCTGGAACCAGGCATCAAGGCATCTATTGGACAGCGCGTTGCAGGGGTGGGCAGTGTCTGTGAATGGTATGGTGTGAGGGTGGAGAGCAGACATGAGCAGGGCCAGTGTGGCACACGCCCACTGCCACAAACAATCCCAAGCTCTGTGCCCGTGTAGTATCTTGCCCACTGCCCTCCCTGCCAATGCCATAGATTCTCCCCAATGAGGAGCCATCCCACATCCCACCTGAAGCTACGGAGCTCTGTGCTGTGTTAGCTTCCCCCTGTCTCCCCAAATACTTCTGAATTCTTGGCAGAGGGGCCTTGCTCTGCCAAATCCTAAACGAACACCGAATTCAAGGACAGAAAAGAGACTCTAGAAGAGGTCTAGACAAATAGTTTGGTATAAATGGAAAGGTGGACAAAAAAGGGCAGGGTCACGAAGTGCTCATTGGGAGCTCACTCGGAGATGCGTAGAGAAAGAAGAGGTGAGCAGCTGCAGGGCTTAGCATAGAGGGAAGGGACCGGAGATGGAGGGTGTCACCTAGGAGGTCAGTGGAAGGCCGGAAGGTTGACCCAGCCTGCAGTGCTGTCCCCTACTCCAATCCAATTAAAGGAATATTATCATGAAACAGAGAAAAACCCTCTAGTCATTCAGCTAAAATCTAACAGAGCTCTCTGCCCACAGTGGAAACAAGAACGGCCAGTACTCTGTTTGTGCCCTCAAGCCCTACACTTGCAGGTAGTCAAGAAGGCAAATTGCTGGAGGAAGAGAACCAGCTCAGCACTGGTTGACACATCTGACCTCCGAGTCCCAACCAGCGGACCGGAGTTCAGCCGCTGCAACTGCTGTGCAGGTAGGTGTCTCCCGGGTTTTTTTTTTTTTTTTTTAACTAAGGAAGAAGAACACACAGGTCCAATTCTGAATGTAGCAGAAATAGGATGAGAGGACTGCTTATTTTTGTGGCTTTGTATGTAAGGGATCTGATTCATTGGTTGCTTAGTTAGGATTTTTTCCTTATTTTTCTTGTTCTTTCATCTGTTGGGGCAGCGTTCATACGTTCTTCCATTCTGAACACCTTCTTTCCCTTTCACAGTATCTATTGTACCTTTCCAATTTTATCTACTCTTTCATGTTCCTAAACTGGCAAGACAGTATGATGTCTGAACCTGCGAGTCTATGTCACTTTAATTCTTTATTTAAACAGGTTAACATATTCAGATATGGTGGATAACTGAAGGACACCCCCCTCCCCAAAAAATGCAATGAATTCTAGCTGTGCCACTGACAGGTGTATCTATGTGAGAATCTCAGAAAATGTTTGGCATCTTTCCCTAGGGAAAAAGAAATCCACTTATATCTCACTAAGGTTTGGGTATATTGCCATAAATTTCAGAGTGAATCATTCCTTGGAAACTCAAATTAAGAACAAATTATTTCAGGGCTCATTTTGAAGGAAATTTATTATAATAAGTAAAGCCTAAAAAACTATGATTTGGAACTACTGGCAGGATCAGAAGTGACCAGTTCAAGAATGAAGGGTAACCACTGTACCATGCTTCCATCTTGTAACTAAGTATTTGATATTGTAAATTGATGGGAAGAAAGCTTGCCAAATGTGATATCTCACACCTGTGATCTTCGCATTCTGGAGGCTGAGGCAGGAATAGCACAAGTTTTAGGCCAGCACAGACTCCATAGTGCTGGAATAGAATAATTCCAGCAAATTCTCTATATGTTGGATCATGCAACAGCAGTATTCAGTCCTCACCTAACTTTTCTCTTACAGAATAAAAGAGAGAGAGAGTCAAGAAAGGAGAGAGAAAGGGAAGGGTGGGAGAAATAGAGAAAAAGAGAACAAGGGAGGAGGGAAAGAGGAAAAAAGAATAAGTGAGAGAGGGAAGGATAGAGAGAGGGAGGGAAGGAGAGGAAAGGGAGAGAGAGAGAGAGACAGAGGGAGAGAGAAATTTGGCTCACAGCTTAGAAGGAAGAAACCAGAACAAGGAAAAGATACTAGATCCCACAACCTCCTTTGAGGGCCAGCTTCCAGTGAAGCAAATATCCTAGAAGGCTCTACCTCTAAAGCCTCTACCACCTCTCAGTAGCGCCAGTACCCTCTGGACCAAGCTTTTGAATACATTCAGAATCCAAACCAAAGCAACAATTCTCTGTAAAATTATTTCCATGGTATTTGAGAAAAAAATTCATCCTTGGTAAATATCTTTCTCAGGATCTGAAGCAACAGACTTCTCATGGGCCCCTGTCACCTGTCTTCAAATGTAAATAGACTCCAGAAATTAAACCATACATGACTCCACATCTGAATTTAGTATAATACCTAGCACAACTGTACAGTGATGAGTAAGCCTATGATGTCATTCACTAAAGAGCAAGAGGGAGAACAGCCTCTCTGTTTTATCCAATTTGCGCAGCAGACACAATCAATAATCACCAGTGGGTAATAGCTCCACATTCCAGCTCTGGAAATAGTCTTTAACATGGGCTTCTAAGCAGACAAGTTTTATTGTTAATAATTACATCAGGACTAGTTTTTCCTCCAGTCTTCTAGTTGTAGAGTGAAAACTTTCTTTTAAGACCAAGATTTGTGTCTTAAATATGTTCCAAGATTTTTGCGACAGCAGCCATACAGGTAAGAGTCCACTTAGAGAAGCCAAGAATTCCAACGGGCAAGTCCCATTTTCACCCAGGCTTGGCCAATCTGCCAGCAGCATGCAACACTAGGCTAACATGAACACTTTCTTTTCCAAACACGTGATTCCCAAAAACATTTTGCTCTACCTTAATTTCATTTCTCTTGACTCTCAAATGTCTTCTTTTAAGTGAGGATTATTTCACAATCCTGTTTTGAAAAGGAGAGACCTAATCATCTTTCTTTAAAAATATTATCTTAATTTAGCTCTAAAATTTTCTGAAGAAAAAACATATAAATATAGACTTATCTCCAAATATTTAGAAACCACTTATTCCTGATTCTGCTCTGAGCATTTTGAGTTGAGCTCATAAGAAGGAATTTCCTCTTTTAATGAAGCCAGTAAAAGCTAGGTATTGTTATTTGATGAAGAAAAATATCTCCATTGGAACTTTTCAAAACAGAGGAATCTTGGATACAGCACTCACTTTCTGCAAAGAAAACAGTGTGCTGAGTGAAAAAATAAATTGCAGGAAAGAAATTACTACGCTAAGTTTGCTTACATTCTTTTAGGCCTCAGTGTTAAAGAACTTGTGTTGTCACCAATGCATCAGTGAGTACAACATTAACTGCTGTTAACAAAAGCCAAATTATCCATTTTCATCTTTTACTTACATCTTTCAGTTGTTTGGAAACAAAAATGATATTTAAGCAATATTTTCTTAAATCATGCAAGTTAACTTTAAAAGTATTAATAGAATAATTCTAGCAACTTCTCTATATGCTGGATCATGCCACAGCAGTACTCCAAAGTTAGTTACTCAGTCTTCACCTAACTTTTCCTGTGTGCACCTCTTTCCATAGTACACAAAATATATGCACTCCTCAAACAGGAAAGTAGAACCTAGAGCTTGAGACATCCTGAGCTGCTAGAGAAGTTGATGACATTAAAGTGAGAGTGTAAAAGTTTTGCACTGTGAGAGATAACAGTGAATTCCTGAAGATGATTTACCATCAATCAGTAAGACCAAAGACAGCTCTGAAGAAAACTTCCTCACATACTGGAATTTTCCCTTTTGCTCTCATTTCTGCTCGGCTCTCTCTCCTTGAAACTGAGCAGTCAACTTAACACATGTTCTGGGAGTTTAGGAAACCCAGATATGGTTAGATGTTTTCTGGTGAAAAGAAAATCTTAGGATACACTGGACTAAACTAGCCCATCTTTTTTTTTTTTTTTTTTTTTTTTTTTTTTTTTTTTTTTTTTTTTTTTTTTTTTTTTTTTTTTTTTTTTTTTTTTAGGGAAGGGGTAGCCCTTTAATTCTCACCCATCTACGACTTCTCTAGGCAGTGCTATTGATGGCGGAAGTACTTTCACAGGCCTCAGGCCTTGCCCTAGGAAACTGGACTGACTACACACTTGTTCCCATCCTGTCTCAGCCTCACCACCTCTCTAGTCAGGCATGCTCACATGGCTGTGGGGAGTAGCACTCCTAGGCCAAGCAGAGTGCACAAGGGCACTTAAACTTGACACCTGGTCACTCTTCTGAGTTCACTTTACAGCCTATATTCACACTTTACAGAAGAGGACTTTACCTCTTTATAGGAAAATCTGGGAAGCCTCCACTGCAATGCAGGAAAGAAACATGGGGAAATGTGGAGAGTAATAGTTACCACTGCACTCTGTCATACAGAAAAAACAGCACTTCTAGGCAAAAGGCATTCTTCATAGAG
The DNA here is from genome assembly GCA_004027025.1 of Myocastor coypus. NCBI lineage: Eukaryota > Metazoa > Chordata > Mammalia > Rodentia > Myocastoridae > Myocastor > Myocastor coypus. The sequence goes on from PVJA010001771.1 coordinate 9,882, forward strand.
AGTCTAATTAGGAAAGAAGAGAATACCAAAGGTCTTCTAATACCAAAGGTCTTCACAAATCTAAGCACCTGAACCTACAAGATCAGATTCTACTCCCCCAAAATTACCGGATTCCCCCTCTGGTTTCCATGCCCATCTCTCCCACTCCCACCAAACGATCTTGCAGTTCACACCCAGGAAGGAGAGTTTGGAAGACAGCATTTGCTGAAAAGTAATTTCGACAGCCTCTGGCCTGGAATGCAGCCACTGAACTGGAAGATTCAGCAGCTACCAAAATAAAATGCTTGATGGACAAATGAATGCTCGGCTCCTTCTAATGGAAGGGGCTGGAGAGTGCAGGAACTGGCAGGAAAGGTCAGCGCCAGAAGGCAGGCACCACAAGGTCGCTGTCAAGGTGCTGACTCCAGCGGGGTGAGAAAGAGCAAAAATCTCATGGCCATGGCTAAAGGGAGCAAGATTCCTATGAAAGCAAACTTAATGGAAATGAGAAAAACAAGAAAGCAGTAGAAATTCGAAGGCCTAATAAAATACAATGCCTTGCATTGTGGCAGAGTCCTAAAATACTGGTCTTTCAAGAAAATGAATTCCTGGCTGGATTCAATTTCTCTAAGCATGTCTGTAATAGTTGGACATTCAGCAGCAGAAGTGTGCAAAAGGTTGTTATGTAAAGGGCTTGTTCTCAAGCTGTGGATTACCTAGTCTTCTTGCCTCCCCTGTGCTTCTTTCGTCTTTGAGTACTTTGTCAGATGAGTGAAGATTGACAAAAACACAATAAGGGATGAGAGTAGTAGGGAATAAAATTATTGACCACTCTATAGCAGAAGCATTACTCATGTTAAATGGAAGCCTCTTAAGATATGAAGGCATCATTCTAGCGCATTGATAAATTCTGAATATTAAATTTGGAACAGAAAAGTAACATGCGCAAAGGTCTGCATCCATGTTCCATAGTCACACCCATTTCTAATTCTGACCTCAAAGAAAGTAGTCTAACAAATTTCCTTAAAATTGTGAGACCTGAGACAGGGAGAGGTGGCACGCACCTGCAAACCCAGCTCTTAGGAGGCTGTAAACAGAAGGATCACTGTGAGTCTAATCTATTAGTAAGACCCTGAACACCCTGTAGACTCTTCTTTAAAATACAAAAGAAAAAAAAATTGTGAGACCAGTGAAATGCCAGGTGCCTGTCACCAGCACCTGCACACTGAATAGAGTTGGCAGATTGATACCCCACATTAATGATAGAGTCCAGGCTTAATCCTACTCTGCTACCTTCTAGTCTCTTTTCCCTCACCTTGCATTCCAGAGAAGTTTTTTTTTTTTTTGTCTTTTTGAGACAGGGTCTCACTATGCAGTTGAGGCTGGCCTTGAGCTCACTTTTGCATCCCAGGCTGGTCTCAGACTCACACCGATCCTCCTGCCTCAGACTCTCAAGTTCTGGGATTATAGGCGTGCACCACTATGCCCAGCTTCCAAAGGGAAATTTTTAAGCAGATAATTTATTCATTTTTCCCTAAATTTCCACTGGGCAGTTGCTATGCTGAAGTGCTGCATGAGGCGAACACAGTGGGAACTGTACATGGAGTGCCCAGCCCTGTGGAACTTTGGACCCAGCAAATACAAGATAATACAGATGGAAGAAACCCAAAGCAAGGCCAAGGAAAGTTTGAGGATTTCAATACCTAGATTATTTCTGCTGCTTTCTTCTCTCTCACGCCTGCGAGCTTTGCTTTTCCTTTTCTTCCGCACCCTATTCACAGGGCTCTATAGCTGCAGTAGCTCATCCAGTATTATTCAGTGACTCAAACAGAGCCGGTTGGAGCTCATATTGAGCTCATAGCTCCTGTGTCTCAAATTTGAGAATTTCTTCTGTAATCAGAGGATTGGAAAAACACAGAAAACCACACCTCTGGGGCTTTAAAGATTCTGAGATCACTGATTATCATCCTAGCAGTTCTTGTACTCCCTTTAGGACAGTAGTAAAACTCACTGCCAGGAATTTTCTCCATAGGGTGCTTATGGAAATACTTCCTTTTGCTTAACATCTTTCTTTGGTTTAGCACTGTACTAGTATGCCTAGAGGAAGTTAGGTTCAGCTAATAACTCTAGAAACAAAAACTTGAGACAAAGGCTTTGTGCAGATGTTTTAACCGGAAGTTGACCCAGAAAGCAGAATTGAAAGGGCCAGAAACAGGAAGTGAAAATAGGCAAGAAAACCCTGTGTTAATTCTGTCTATCTTTGTAGGCAGCTAAGCTCACTCTGGCTGAGGGGCATCTGAGGAGCTGCATAGGCTATAATTTTGATTTGTTTCACCAGAGGGCAGGAACTTTGACATATTTATGTATCAGTTCCCCTCCATCACTGGGATAAGATTGTCCCTCAGAGCACAGACTCCCCACCACTTCCATGTTGTGTCTTCACGCAGTTGACCAGTATTCTGCGGCTTCACCAAGAGCCCTTGAAGATAGGAAAAGAGAAATACCATGTCCTATCCTTGAAGAGGTACCTGCTGTGGTACTACCTACTTTCATGCACTGAAGCTAGGCAGGCTAGCAGGGTGTGTGGCTCATGTACAGTAAGCATCTACTAGTGGTAACAATAGTGGGTTTTGAACAGCATCAGATCCTTTTAACACTATGAGATTGATACTACCATGATTTCATTTTCCTCATAAACTTACGATGATCAGAGAAATCAGAAGGGATTTAGGTGCCCTACCTTTCTTGGATCTGTAATCTGATCGTTTGTCATCAATGCACCCACTACCTTGTGACTTGAAAATATTAAGCAGAATGTTTTTAATTTTCAAATTATTTCAGATCCATGAACATCTTGTCTAAAAATGCTCAAGAAAAACAATCAACAGCTTATATTTTGCTGTTCTCTGATACATAAATCAGCGCTATAGAGCCCAAGAGATAATTAACATTTTATCTTAAAATAGACTCCCATATAATTCATATGGCAAATCCAGCAATAAAATATTTAACTTTTGTGCCAAAAATCCTCCATAGAAATCTGTCACGGAAAACATTGTGTGGCTACATTCCCATCTGCAAATATTTCTCTCTGTTCCATGCCAGGGTGCTTACTCCAATCATTATAATAAATTGCTATTTTTTTTGTCCATTTTAGGTAATTATTAGTGTGCATATTCAGAAGAATGTTTAGATCTTAAGAATATAGGAAAATCCTCCAGAAACAACAAAATCCTTCTCATATTTCACTTCTTTGATGTTTGTTTTTGCAAAAGAAAAAGAAGGCAGCTAAGTATATTTCTTCAGAAATATCACTATTCATTTAAACAGATTTCAAATGATATTTATTTTCACCTTTTATCCTATCTGCATCCAAGTCTTACTCAGTAAATTTCTGCTTTGGTAATACAAAACAAACAGTAAGAATTTCATTTGTTTTGCCTACTGATAGATGTAAAATCATATCCCTGGTCATTGAAACTATAGCAGATGAACCAAACTGTTGATTGTTAGTTTATGGCAAAGAAATGTAAAATCACAATAACATCTCTGAAAAACAGTGGAAAATATAGTTGATGGGCCTGCCAGCATGTGATAAAGTTGAAAGATACAATTATTTCTGGCTCTGCTTACTAATAAAATGTATTTATCATTATTCCCAGTCACTTCTTTTAACTGTTATGATGGTATAAGGTTTCCCATCAAAAAGAAATATATTTACGTTACAATTTCAAATTCCTTTAATATAATTATTACATCCTTTTGCTCCCTTTGATGTATTTTGCAAACCACATCAAGGCCAGAAAGCCTCATGCAGCTCCCTTTCAGCATTTAAAGAAAGGTTTACTGTGTCTCTATCTTCATCTTTTGATATCAAAAGGTTCAGTGTACAAAACCACAAGGATTACAGGGTTGTTTATCAAAAAATCATGAATAAGAAAGTTCTATGCAAAGCCAACAAATCAAGCTTGAGAAATTTATACATACCTTTAACACATTTCAATAATTGCAGAGATGTTCTAACCAAGCAACAAAAAATAATAACTTAGTCATTTTAGTAACTCATTAGAATGTTCAAAAAAGTAACCAGGTTTGGTTTTATTTTTTTAATTTTATTAATTTAATAAGAAATAAATAACAATGAGACAGTTTCAAAACACATTAGTAGGACAGCAACAATAATACAATGCATATTATTGTATTCATAGTAGTTGTTCAAAGTATAAGATACAGAGGCTGGCAAGATAGCTCAGCATTATAAAGTGCCTGCTTAGGCAAGCTTAGGCAACCATAGGGACCATGGTTCGATCCCCAGCACCACATGCTGCGCCAGCCCAACCCCCAGGACAGGCTGAGCCAGGCATAACATAAATAAATAAAGTTTTTTAAAAGGTACAAGATGTAGACACGATAACTTTTCTGAACACTATTAGTACAAATGTTTCTTGTCATTGAACTAAGAGAAAGTAGTTGTATGTATAATCCAATAGTCCATAATAGTAATGGGTTATCAGAAGAACTGGCAATGTCAGAAGCTGTTGACTTGAGCCTTTTACAGCTCAGTATAATAATCAGCTTTACTTTTTACACCTCATGGTTAAACTTTTCCACTGGATAATTAAGACCAAGATAAAGCAAGACCTATATAACAAAATATGTAACTTTTGTATCTGACAAGGTCAGTCAAATCACCTCAGGATTTACTTTGAAACCTTGTACAGTGGTGTGTAGAACTTTTGTCAGTGTCAGCCATCTGGATGGGTCACAGTCATTGCTTGACCAATTTGCTCTCTGATGTTTTCTCTCTAGGTGACCTTCCTTAGGCACACTATACATCACTGATCACTTTCCTCTGTAGCCCCATAATCTCTTTCAACAGAAAATTTAAGACACCACTGAATTATAGATTGTTAAGTATAGATTCTCTTATGTCCTGAGTCCTCACTGAACTAGTAAGGACAGAGGCAAAATATTAGCTATGATTGTAGCCCTTCTTTTTCTCTAATTTTTGCTGTGCAAACTTAAGTTGTTAACCCCCGAGAAGAGACAAAAAGGGTAATATAAGAGACAAGGAAAAAATATCATAGGATTGACCTGCTATAATTTTGTATATGGTTAGATTTCTAAATTTCTGTGTAAAAATGTGAATTGTTTTTAATCACATTCTATAAGAATTTATTAGAATATAAATGAATATAAATGATGGAAAATACCAGTTCCATGTTAAGGCTAAGGTGTTTGCTATTCAGAATGACAGTGATGGTAAGCTCAAGTGCCTATGTTACACATTTAATTTTTAGACTAAACTAATAAGTAAGCAATGCAATTTTTTCCTCAATATGTATCAAAATGTCAGATGTCAAGTAAAGAATGCCGATATGGATTTTCTAATCTAGTTTAAATCTTCCTGGGATAAAAGAGCTTCCAATATTTTTGCTCAAAATCCAGTGTTTTTCAAAATAAAGTTATTTCTCATCATAGAAAAAACAGAAATCTCAAATTTCCTTGAGGAAGCACAGCCAAGGAACTTTACACAGTACCCTTCACATAATCAAAGATGTTTTTCTTGAAATCGCATATTCCAGCTGGAAGTTATACTTTCTGAAATCAGATTTCTAATACTTCCTGATAAACAAATCTTCTTAGAAACAGGATACACACATAGCCCCATAAGTAGAGTGAAAACAGTCCCTACCAGGATCTTGGAATAACTCTTTTTGATAATAGATTACCACTTATTACAATCTTTATTTATTTATGCAACTATAATAAATACCTACTACCCAGTATCAGTTATTGTCAGTTACTGGGAATAAACAAATGAGGATTTTAGATTTCATTTCTGAAATGAAGAGAATTATTGTGCAACAAAAAATGTAAATATATGAATATCATAGCAAACAAAACCTGTTCTACTGAACCTATATACTAGATTCAGTGACAAACCACAAAAGGCACTAATTTGGTCTTTCACTAAGAAATTTATGTTTGGGCTGGTGAGACAGCGCAGCAGTCTAAGTTCCTGCTTTGGAAGGTCCAGGGCCCAGAGTTTGATCTTTGGTCCCACATGCTGAGCCAGGCTCACCCAGGGCACCTCAGCAAACAAGTTCAGGCTTGGTGATGCATGCTTATAAGTCCAGTGCTGCAGAGGCTAAAAACAAGAGCATCACCATGAGTCTGAGCTGTATAGTGAGGCCTGGTACCAAACACATACATGAAAAAATAAATTTATGCTACATGGAAAGTAATTTTGGGCCAGGGTGAGGAAGTGAGGGGACATGAATCTGTTAAGCCATGTATGTATATATAAAACTGTAGACAAAACCTAACTCACCCATTCTTTTAAAGTCACAGAAATATATTATCCTGCATAGGTAAAACATCCACACACATACAGCTACCATGTGTCAACATCTGGTGAGTCAACAGATTACAAACAAGCCTCTCTTTTCTTTTCTCTGCTCTGCCTTCTTTTCTACACTGTACTTGATATTGAGGCAGGCTTCCCCTTCATAGTAGTACAATAGCTGGCAGAAGCCTTAGGCTTATATCTTAGCTTCTCCATGATTCTAGTGGGTAGAACTCTTGCTACTTTTCGAACAGTTCTACAAAACTATGAAACTCAGACTTACACCCAACTGAATCCCACAATCACTCTATATAGTGAGCAAGAAGATATGACACTCTGGTTGTCCAGAACTAGGTCACAAGCTCATTCATGAGCCAAAATATTCATCTTCACTCAAACTACCCACAGAAAAAAGCCAGAAAGATATAGATCCTTGACGAAAGTAAAGACTCAAGATGTAATGAACAGAATGAACATGAGTGAGCAAATCTAGAGCATAGCCTAAACACATAGCCATACCAAGGGTGTTTGGGAACTGCCACCATGCTACACAGCTAAGGTGAAGTGCATAGACACAAGAGACCAGGAGCACTGGCAACAAAGTTGGTAGCTATCATGGTTTGGGGGTTTTGCAAGGTGAACAATATAGCACAGGATACATTTTATAACAGTATTTTACAATGAATCACCCAAGAATAACATACTATAAGTGCAAGAAATCTATCCACACACTAATGAGTCCAGCTGAGGGCCTAGAGCTCATAGCAACACCTCCCACCAGTCCAACTGGAAGCCTAGAGGACACAACAAAGTCCCATGCAGGCCCACTTCATATATACGTGCTGGAAAGGCCCAAAGGTCAGTGGTGGAAGCTAGGAAGTCTATGCCAGTGGGGGGGAAGTATCTGAGCTAGCAAGCTGAGGGATCTGAACTGGAGCTAGCTAGCAAGCAACACTGAAGGTAAGCAAAAGAGCTCTCCTCAAAAGTACCACAGCCATTCTCAGCAACAGCGCGGTCCTGAGCTGCTCCAGCAATGAGGAAAGCAGAGTTCCCATCAGGAAAGCCAATACAAGCTTCATGAGGCCAGGCAGTATGGTCCTGAGAGGGCAGTGTGTGAAGCAGAGAGTAAAAAGTTTAATGTGCAGTGGAAACCCTAGAAGTCTGGAAAAGCCGGGAACGTGGATTATCTAAGGGAAACTGCAAGGAGGGAACAAATCCAGCGTAAGAGAGAAGACATAGGAGCTACCACCAAGAGTGCCACAGAGGCAGAGCCACGTGGAGCTCACAATTTGCCACAGATTGCTTTGGATGTCCCACATGTACTTATAGGACTTAATGTTCACTCTTCTATATTTTGGACTTGCTTTGGTCCCAATGCTTGGTATCCTGCTATGTGTGCCTTTTGGAATGGCAATGCTTATCTTGTGCTTTAGAATGTTAGAAATGTCTGCCTTTTCATTTATACAGAGTCACACAGCTAAGTTTGCCTTGGATCGTGGAGGAGACTTGCAACTAGGACTTTCCATCAATGCTGAAACTATTGGGACTTTTGCAACTCTTCAAGATGAACTAAAATACCTTTTGCATAAGGGGATGTACATGAGTCTTTGGGGGCCCAGAGGTGGAATGTTATGGTTTATGTCTAGTTGTCCCCACAAAGCCTCATGCAATCATAGGATGGGGACTTCTAGAGTTTGAGATTAATTCATGATTAAGGATGCGATTATGGGCTTTGGTACTGCTGGGATTATGGATGTGAGTAGTATACCCAGCCTAGCACATACAGCCTGAAAGCAATTTAAGGGAGACAGACTTCCTCTCTGTATCCATTGTTGCTCTACTCCTCCCACTTGTTCTTGCTCTTTGTCACCATAAACTGCCATCCTCTGCCATGTGCCATTCTGCCTTGGAGCCAGCTGAGTTGGACTGAAGCTTCCAGTAACTGTGAGCTAAATAAACCTTTCTTTCCTTCATTTTGGGTGTCAGGTATTTATCTCAGCAATGAGAGAAGAATAACTGAGACAGTAGCACAAGGTAATGATTATGCTGCACCATTTGTCAGAATATAGACTTTCAAACTTCTTAGATTATTAGTGTATGCCTTTTTAAAAGCATGGAATAGTCAACATATTTCCTACAAGATCACAAGCCAAAGATTAAAAAAAATTCTTGTTTGCACCAAAATTATTTAGAATTCATGGTTTTAGGGCAAGTCTGATAGTTGAGTGGACTAAAGTGCCTGCTTAGGCAGAGCTCAGTGGCTGGGATTCAATCACTGGCATACTGTGGCAGGCAGGGCAGGCTTATGCCTGTAATCCCAGTATTTGGGAGGCTAAAAATGAGAATCACGACATGTCCAATCTATATAGTGAGACTCTGTATACCCTGTCCTAAATACAGAAAAAAAATTAAAAATTAAAATTAAAATTAAATTCATGGTATTAAGTTTAAAATTTAACTTAATAATTGCCTACTAATTTATTCTCTAGTTCATGCAGTGTCCATGTTTGTTTTAACCTTTTTTAATGTTTTAATTTCTATTGGGAAACCAGCATCCCAGAAGCTGATAGGAGCTGAGAAGACAGTGATTTTGTCTTATTGATTCTATGACTTTGCACACCAACAGCAACGGATGTTTACTGAGCCCCTGCAATGTGGTAGGCAAATTATATACTCCTACCATGAAGTTCTTTGGAAGCAACAGATAATCATATAAAGTACTGCAGATGGTGTTGCAAGCCAAAGTCTCTAGAGGAAATTACTGAGACAGAGTTTGGAATGCAAGATGTTTATTAAGAGATCAAGGCCTGCCCAGTGGGGGGGAAAAATGGGCATCTGAGATGAATATGTACTTCCCAGATGAAGAAATTTGGATGGAAAATAAATAAATGAAAAAAAATATTCAACATCCTTGGTGACTTGAGCAATGCAAATTAAAACAACACTGAGATTTCATCTCACCCCAGGAAGAGTTATCATCAAGAAATCTGATAGGCTTGGAGATAGCTCAGTGAAATAAGTGTTTGCCTGGCAAGTGCAAGGTCCTGAGTTCAATCCCTGGTCCCACAAAAATTAACAAAAATCAAGAAGTCAGCCAATAACAAATGCTGAAGAGGCTGTGGGGACAAAGGAAAGCTTCTTCCTTGTTGGTGGGAGTGTATGGAAACCAATGTGAAGATTTCTTTAAAAGCTAGGATTGGAGGTCCCACTCAACCCAGCTATTCCCCTCCTCAGTATTTTTCCAGAAGAACTGAAAATATCATACTAAGGTGCCAATCTGTTGAGGAATGGATAATAAAGATGTGGCATGTTTCTACAATAGAGTGTTACTCAGCTATAAAAAAGAAAACTCAAGGCTTTTATAGGCAAATGGTTGTGACTAGAGACCATACTCACAAGTGAAATAAATCAGACCTGTGCGTGTAAATGTTATATTATCTCCCTAGTGTAAGAACCTGAAAGAGTAAATAAAATCTGAAAAGCATAAAAGATATTGTGAGAAGGAAAAAAAAAAGACTCTTTAAGGGAAGGAACTTGGATGAGGGAAAGAAAAAAAAAGAGAAGAAAGGGAAAAATATATAGGATACCTTAAATAATTGTACTTCTGATTCCTACTGATCTATTGAAAAGAGCAGTCAATGCTTAAATTTTTATCTCCTTAATTTTTATAATTTTTTATCAAGTTTGCATGCTTATATTTGGTAATTTGAGCAACTACTTTGAAGAAAACTATATGCACTATAACAAACATTATTGAATTCCTTTTATTGTTTGTGAAATTCTGTATCATTTCCAATTTTTCATTATTCTTCATTCTTTTTTTTTTTTGTCTTTTTGAGACAGGGTCTCGCTATGCAGTTGAGGCTGGTCCTGCACTCACTTTTGTAGCCCAGGCTGGTCTCGAACTCGCACCAATCCTCCTGTCTCAGCCTCCCAAGTGCTGGGATTACAGGCGTGAGCCACCACACCCGGCTTATTCTTCATTCTTTAAAAATAAAAACAAGTAAAAATTTAAAACTAGAATTTTTAAAAGAGAGGGATCAATGTCTGTGAAGCAAAGAGGTAGGAAGGACTCAGGAGAGGGAGACATTTAGCTAAGATGCAGGCCCAGTGAATCCTCAGCCACTTAGCCTACCTTGGTTGGGAATTCCAAAGCAACAAGAGTCCTTCAGAGGCGCGCCGTTGCAAGCTGAAGTCCCCGGGTCCTTGTGGCTCATGTCTACCACGGGTGAGTCCTGCGTACAGGATAGAAAAGATGTAGGGTGTTTGGGAGGAGATAATTTCACAGCTGAGGTAGATCCTAAAGAATCCAAGAGCTGAAGCTGTTGGCTGACTGCCTTCTCAGCTGTAGAGAATAAAGTTCTCCCTTGAAAAAAAGATCTAGGTTGCATATGCTCACTTCTTCCATAAATAGCAATGATATGAACAGATATGCAACAGGAGGACTACTCCGGGAACTGCGGGAGAGCAGAGACTGTTGCAGTAGCCTACGTAAGAACAGAGAGGCTCTGATGCTCCTTTCGCCATCTCCTTGGTTTTACTCTTAGTCCTTTGAATCAGGGGCCACTGGGCATGGAGCAAGCTGGTTGAATAGAGAAGTCGTGTGCCAACTTTGTTTTCAGTGTTTTTTCTCCCGCATACCCACCCGCCCTTTATGAAAGTGCATTTTTTCTTTTTATTCTGTTAGCGCATTTTAGGTAAGCATCATCTACAATGTTAGATGAATGTGGTAAATGTGATTAATGCACCTACATGTTTAGATGAATGTGACAATGCTCGTCATAGGGAATCGGTACCTATACGTGATATATCTTGCTTCTTTTCTTCCCCTTCCCATCCCCTCTCCTCACCCACTTTTTTCCTCTTTATTTAAAAAAGCTTGTTCTCATTTTTTTTGCTTTCTTTTTCTGGTCCCTCCCCATTCTGGTCCATTGCTCTTCTCATTTGCACATTTTCTTCCCATTCTGTTTTCAACATGCCCTGTGGTCCATCCAGCAGGACCCCAAACATCATCTCACTCTGGTTTGATCTACACAGCAGACATGGTACTTAGACAATGTAGTTGTCTAAGTACATTGTAACAAAAATAAGTCCCATTCCATGGAGATGCTGCTCTCACCTGCACATGGGACCCCAGCACACCAGCTAGTCCTCATGGACACATCCTTTGAAAGTAGACGTGCATGTATACATACCAGCCCTTCATTCCACCCTTCCACCAGACTCCATCCTCCCCGCTTGACTTTCACCCCTCCCTTGCTTTTCTCTTGTCTTCAGCTTTAAATTTTCAATTCCTGTACAATCAGACACATGGGAGTCAGGTTTGTAATCTTCTGGCTTATGTCCTAATTCTTTGTTTTTCTTTTGCTGCTTGTATTTTTAAGGAAAGGTCTACAGGGCATTCAGGGCCTCACTACTAGATTGTACTCATAGTCATCCACTTGCTTACAGCCTTCCAAAAGCAGGGATTATAGGCCCACATCACCATGAACAGTCTCAACTGCCATCTCAGAGGAACAAGGAGGTAGATATTTTCTCAAGCAGGTGAGGGATCAAGAGTCTCGGGGGAGAGGTGGGAGGAAAGGGCCCCTAAAAGACTTAAGATCTGTTCTGTGCATGCACCAGCTACCCCCAGGGACTGTGTTCATTATATGCCACAAATATAAACTAAAAAAAAATGAGAATGGGAGAAAGAGACAGAGGGAGGAGGGTGGGGAGGGGATGGAAAAATATAAAGAATCGAGGTATATTAAATGCCTGTACCTATTCCTTAGGATACATGCAAACATGCACAAGAAACAAGTAGGAATGAAAAATTAAAACAAAAAGAATTTGGACTTAAGGGCTGGACAAATAGCTCAGCAGATTAATGTGTCTGCAAGCAGGAACAAGGGCTGAGGGTTTGATCTCCAGGCAGGACAAGATCTCTGAATAGTTCAGGTTGAACTTGAACTCACTATATAGCCTAGGCTAGCCTTAAACTCTCAGCAGTCTTCATGTCTCAGCCTGCTAAGTGCTGGGATTACAGGCATCCACCACCACTACTAGCTGGATTTCTTATGTGAGACAATGCAATATTTAACCATGTGTGTCTGATTTATCTCACTAAGCATTTTTCATGGTACATTCATTTTCCTACAAAGGGCTCAGATTTATCCTTCTTTACAGCCCGATAGTATTCCATTATGTATAGAGAGCACATTTTTTTTTTTTTTTATGGCCGGCTCAGCCTGCCCCGAGGGCAGGGCTGGCGCAGCATGTGGTGCTGGGGATCGAACCGCGGTCCCTGAAGCCTCCCAAGCTTTCCCAAGCAGGCGCTTTAGACCACAGAGCCATCCTGCCGGGCCCCGAGAGCACATTTGTTTTACTCACTTATCTGATGGTGGGCATACAGGCACTTCCAATAACTTGGTTATTGTGACTTATGTGGCTATAAACATGGGTATCGATGTATTGCTGCAATGTGACACCTGTAGCTCTTTTGGAGAGACATCTAGGAGGGGAATAGCTGTGTCAAATAAAATTTCTATTTTGAGTCCTTTGAGACACCTCCATACTGATTTCCACAGTGGTTCTGCTAGTTGACGGTCCCACTAGCAGTGTAGCAATGTTCATTATTTGGAGTAGCCTTGCCAACTTTGCTATTCTTTGGTTTCTTGATGATTGCTGTTGTTTCTAGGTAAAATCTCACCATCATTTTAATTTGCAATTCTGTAATTGCCAATGAAGTTGTACCTTTATTTCATGTATATACTGGCCATTTACATGTCTTCTTCTAAGAAGGATGTGTTCACTTCATTTGTTCATTTTTGATGTGGTATTTTATTTTGACTTATTTTCTTTTTGTAATTTTTAATTAATATTAATGAGAAAGAAATAGCAATGAGACAGTTTCACAACAGGTTAGTAGGACAGATATAATAATTATTACATTACATGTTGTTGTCTTAGCAGTAGTTTTTCAGAATACAAGATGCTATGATATCTTTTCTAAACACTATTAATGCAAATCTTTCTTCTCATTGAACAAAGAGAAAGTAGCTGTATATATAGTCCATTAGTCCATAATAGTAGTGAGTTATCAGTACATCTGGAAATATTGGAGGCTGTTGACTTGAGCCTTTTACAGCTCGGCATATTAATATGACTTTCCTTTTTACACTTCATGGTTAGACTTTTCTGCTGGATGATTAAGACCAAGATAAAGCAAGACCTATATAACAAAGCATGTAACTTTTGTATCTGACAAGGTCAGTCAAATCCACTCAGGATTTACCCTGAAACCATGTGCATTTTGTAGAATTTTTGTCAGTGTCAGCCATCTGGATGAGTCACAGCCATAGCTTGACCAGTTTGCTCTCTGTGAAAGCCTAAGAAAATGTTTTTTCTCTATGTGACTCTCCTTAGTCACACTATGTATCATTTATCCCTTTCCTCTGTGCCCTCATAATCTCCTTGAACAAGAAATTTGGGAAACCAGAGTTATAGGATGCTACAGCACAGGTTCTCTTATGTCCTGAGTTTTCACTGAGCTTGAATGACTAGGGCCAAAATATTGGCTATCCTTGTAGCCCTTGTTTTTCTTTAATATTTTGGTCTGCAAACTTAAGTTGTTAACCCTCCAGAAGAGAAGCTTAATTATATTATTTCCTGTAACATACACTTGACCTTTTTTTTTTTTTTTTTTTGGTGGGACCGGGGTTCAAACTCACGACCTTGCACTTGGCAGGCAGGCACTTGTGCCACAGAGCTATCTCCCTAGCCCCTATTACACTTGACCTTAATATCACTATCTTTCTGAAAATAAAATGCCTTACACATAACACAAAAACAGTATTTTCCATCAATTGTTAATATTCTAAACTTTAAATCCCTATAAAATGTAAAAAATAATAATTATACATTTTTACACAGAAATTAAGGACTATAATCATTTACAAAACTGTAGTAGTACACTCCTATGGTATTTTTTGACGTGTTTATTTTCTAAGATTTTTTTTTCTAGATAGTGACCATAGAAGAGATGGTATCTACACTCTTGATTTTAGTTTACCACATTGTGAGAGATATGGATCTTGGCTGCATAGAGACAGCCATTTTTCCTGAAACCATTTGCTAAAGAACTATCATTCTTCCAGTGTATTTTTTGGCCCTTTTAACAAAGATCAGGTGGCTGAATCTGTCTCACATTGTTTCAGCATCTTCTGTTCTATTTCGTGTATCCTCCTATCTGTTTTTGAGCTTAGGATTTGGTGCTTGCTGGGCAAGCACTTATTCTACTGAGTTATCTCCCCAATCCCTTTGTTCTTGTTTGCAGAGAGGTTTTTGTTCTACAGAGTCTCTTCTTGCTCCATATGAATTTTGGAATTGTTTTTGCTAACTGTATGAGAAATATTGTAGGTATTTCAAATGTAATTGTATTAAGCCTACGTATCAGTTTTGAAGTATGGTCTTTTTGACTACATTAGTTCTGCCCATCCAGGAACAGAGGATGACTTTCCATTTTCTGTTGTCTTCTTCAAGCTTTTTTTTTTTTTTGAGGATACTGCAGTTTTCATTGTAGTCTTTCGCTTCCTCAGTTAGGTTAATTCCCATTTAATTTTTCCTGATGCCTTATGAATATGGTATTTTCCTGATTTCTTTCTCACTGACTTTGTTAGTCTTATACAAGTATGTTATTGATTTTTGTGTGTTGATTTTGAACTGTATTAATAATTCTAGAAATATTTTAGTGAAATTTTGGATCCTCTATGGAGAGGATCTGTGATCTATAAATAATAATTAGACTTTTTGCTTTTCTATATATGTATCTCTTTTCTTTTTTCTCTTGCTTGATTGCTCTGTTTCAAGTACTACATTGAATGGTAGTGGTAATAGTGGTCATTCTTGTTCTGTTCTTGATTTTATAGGGAAAGTATGCAGATTTTCATCAGTTAAGTGGAGAAAATTTAATATATCATACCTCCATCAGATTGACATAAGTTCCTTCCATACTTATTTGCTTCTGGACTTCTATTGCAAATGGGTGTTAGATTTTGTTAAAAGCTTTCCTGTGGATATGAACTGGGTTGGAAAGTGTTTGCTTTTAGGGCTTGAAATACTTCACTCTAGATTCTCCTGACCTTTAAAGATTGTGTTGAGAAGTATTCTGTAATTCTAATAAGTTTACCTTTATACACCACTTTTTACTTTTCTCTGCAAGTTTTAAGATTGTTTTTATTGGACGCCTGGGTTTTTGACTAAGATGTGTTGTGAGGAGATTCTTTGTTAGCTGCTCATAGTTAGTTGGTGTTTAGTAAGCTTTGCTTACCTTAAGTTGAAATTTTTCCTCATCCTTGGAAAGTTTTCTACTATGATTTCTGTAAACAGACCTTTTTAACTCTGCATATAATGTCTTCTATTAGTCCTAGGCTGGTCTTGTTAGTGTGGTCTAGTAGCCGCTGGATGAATTTTTTTTATTTTCTTATAATTGTTAAGGGTTATCCAAGTTATCCATCATTATTTATCATTTTGTCTTTGATTTCAAAACTTGCCTAAAGACTTCCAGTAAGATGGTAGGGTGGCAAGCAACAGAGAGTCTCTTTGAGAGGCACCATCCAAACACTGGATGGTGAAGACAAAATGTGGGGAAGACAAGGAGAAGGAAAGTGGGTCTCTTGAACTCAGGAAGGACCTGAAGTGAGAACTGAAGCTTACAGAGAGAGTGAAGAGAAATTTCAACAAAGAAGGAGTTAGCAGGTGGAGCCTTCTCACTGAACCAGGAACCACTATGTGGGAAGAGCAGTTCAAAGCTGCAGACACCCAGTGACTGCTGGCGATCCCAGAGGCCTCAATGAAAGACACTGCAAAAGAAGGGAACAGTGGTTGTGGAGGGCCATGTTGGCTAGAAGTGAGTCCTGCTGAACCAAATGATTGGCAGAAGAGGGAGATTGACTGGGAGCCATCCTGGAGTGAAGTCAGCTAAGCTCAGAACTCAGAGAAGCTGTGGGCTCCATCTAGTGGTGCCCAGCTGAGCTCAGGCCAACCACAGAGGGTGCCGAGGGTGTGCTGACTGATACAGGCTGAACATGCCTAATCCGGTCTGATGGCCAGAATATAGCCTGCACTTCCTGAGAAACAAAGGTGCAGACTGGCTGAGATTATCCACTGCATCACCATAAAGTGCTGGATTGCTGGGATAAATAAACACAGATCTGCAGTCCACAGATTGTCTACCAAGGACAGTGGTAATAAACTCTCTCTCTGTCTCTCTCTGTCTCTCTCTCTCTCTCTCTCTCTCTCTCTCTCTCTCTCTCTCTCTCTCCTTTCTCTCTGCCTCTCTCTGTGTCTCTTTCCATCTCTCTCTGTCTCTGTCTCTCTTTCTGTGTCTCTCTGTATCTCTGTCTCTCTAATCAAAACATAATTTACTGAAATTAAGGATCAACAAAAAATTGAAAGACAAAACTAGCAAAATGAAAAGAACCAAGATAACTGAAGAGATTAGACAACTTGGGTCTTTTTGGCTTCGATGATATAAGATAATAACAACTGCTGCAGTCAGTAAGACCTACAACATCGTGAATTCCCAGATGATGAGAGTATTTGAGTTGCCATAGTGAAAGAATAAATATACCCAGCTCCGCAAGCCAGAAGTACCAGATCTTCTCCAACAGTTTATTCTTGGTGTGTATGTTTCTTGAAAAAAAAAATCTGTGGAGAGCATGGTGATTGCCAAAGGACTCCAGTTGGGAGGTTATGAATCACTGTATGGCTTTCACACCACTTTCTTTTTTCCTACCATGAATGTTGGCAATCTTCAGTCATTAAAATCAACTTAAGTAGTATAGGTAGCTTTTAAGCAGCATCTCTAAAGAAACTAAGTTATGATCAAACACAACTGGCCTGCCACTCATTTCAAAGAAATATTGAAGTAATGTTTAACATAGCACTAGATATATAGATTGGTCTTGTGGGGGGGGGGGTACCAGGGATTGAACTCAGGATCTTGTGCTTGACAGGAAAATGTTTATTCTACTGAGCTATCATCTCCCCAGCTCTTTTTTTTTCTTTTCTTTTTTTAGATTCATCTCTAAAAGGAATCATTTATTCAATAGCTATTTATTGAACATGTACTGTATGACAAACACTGTTCCACTGTTTCTGCATTGGAAATGCAGAGGTGGTATTTATGTTCTAGTAAAGGGAGAGAGAAAATAACCAAGTAAACATGCAATAATTCTGCCTAATGACACTCAAGAATATTGAAAAAAAAAGCAGGTTAAAGTAATTAAAAAGCAAAAGAAAATTCTATTTCACATAAAATAGTAGAAACAGGTCTCTGAGATGACGTATAGACACTAAATAACTTAATTTGTACATATAACTGAAGACCATTCTAAAGAGTAGATTTTACAAGAACATAGGGCCTAGAGTATGAAAAAACCACACTTAACATATTTAAGAAATACCAAGCATGTGATAAATTCAAGGCTTTTATAGGTAAACGGACACAACTGGAGAGTGTATTGGTCAGTGAAATAAATCAGGCCTGCCTGTGCAAAAATCATATTGTCTCACTAGTGTGTGAAAACATGAAAGAATAAATAAAATCTGAAATGTGCAACGATATTGTGAAAGGGAAAGAATTTGTCCAATGAGAAGGAAAATCTGGGATGAGGAAAGGACAAAAAAAAAAAAGAAGGGGAAAAGATATATTAATGTATATACGCAGGATATTTTGGATAATTTTACTGCTGATTTCTGCTGGTCTATTGAAAGAGCAATAATAGAGCCATTTAATGTTCAAGTTTTTCTTCTTTTCAATGTCCTTCAATATTTTAAACCAGTTTTGCAGGTGATCTAAACAACTAATTTGAAGACAATATTATACAATACAACAAACATCACCAAATTCCTGTTTAATAAAATTCTGTATCATTTCTGAATTTTGTTACCATTTTGTATTCTTTTGGGGAAAAAAAAGAAGAAAATACACTTGGCAAAATATATCACCTAACATTCACTGTCTTTTTTTTTTTTCTCATGGCAAAATGATTCTTATTTCTAATATCAACCCTATTACTCAGATGAAAATCTGTTTTTCATCCTCCTTATAATTAGTTGAGTGTGAACAATTAATTAAGTTCTGGCAAATGACAAGTACATGTAAACACTGGGAGACCACCAGGAAGAGTCCTTCAAGGGGAGTTTTTCAGTGTAGAGGTTCCCCATCTGTTGATCCTTTCTTATCTCTGCTCTTGGGAACTCACATGTTTTTATTGACATTCCACAGGCCATGTTAGTCACCTTTGGGGCTGAAATAATGTGCTGAACATGGCAGAGAAAAAAAATTAAAGTTCTTGAATACCTGAAACTTTGCATAACTTCCAGAGGAGCTGTGCTCTATCTTCTTGTGCTTTATATGAAACATCTATGAGCAGGTTTCTGTAACGTGCAGATGGATTTAATTCCAACTATTTAGGGTCTGAAGCAGTTACATGGAAATATGGGACAGAGTTAAAAGACATGATTCCCTAAGCTTTCCAACCCAATTAGGGGCTTGTAATCAAGACCAGAGTAGTTTTAATGAGCATACTTAAGTTTTTCTTAGTCTCTCAAGTGCTGGAAGCAAGTTTTACCAGGGGTGGAATTTTTCATTCAAAGGTGACAGCAGGCCTTTGATTCAGAAAGGGATGACAGAGTTAAAGAAAACATGCACCAGCCAGGTCTGTTGGCACACACCCATAATTTCAGTACTTTGCAGGAGGGGGAATCACAATTTTAAGCCCAGCCTGAGCAGTTCAGCAAACTTCAAGAGTTGGGGACATATCTCAGCACACACAACTTTAGTTCAATCCCTAGAACCTTTAAAAAGACATGACTGTGTGCACAAAGTGTTATCTTGATACAAAGTTGGACTTAAATGAAGAGGCAACAAAAGAAATTCTAGAAATAAGTGCTAAAGGACAGTGAAACATGTGAGCACCCTAAATTTAAGGTAGTTATGGGGTTTAAGAATTGAAATGAGCATGGGATGAATGCAATTGAGATTATCTGAGTAAACTGAATGGGCAAGAACAAAGAACTGAGAGCACTAAGATCACACTGAATTCTATGAGTTGGCTTTTGGTCTGGATTAGGTTTTATTTAAAGACTAATATCTAATTTAGTCACACGGAAATTTTCCTGTTTTTATGCTTTGAGATATTTAGTTAGATAGATTATTCTTATCACAATCCAATTGTAATCTTCACCTTTGTGCTATTACAGAACCCACCTTTCTCATATTAAGTGATGGTGAGATTACTATGATCAGTCACTTTTTTGGGGGGGGGGGATCTACAGAGTGTCCAGGGTCCCACTACTAGATCGGACTGAAGCGATTCACCTGTTTACAGCCTCCTGGGAGCTGGGAGTACAGGCGCCAGCCACCACTCCCAGTCTCAGTTGCCATCTCAGCATGCCTTGGGGCAGGGCTTGCACAGCAGGCCCAGGCATTGAACCCGCAGCCCTTGTGACTGCTTACAGGTGCTTTAATCCACTAAGCTATTTGGCCGGCACTATGACCAGTCAACTCTTAATAAGTCCTCTTTGCAAGAAGTAAAGGCACATATAAATACTTTTGTTTTTTTATGTTTTCTAAATTAGTAATCTGAAGCAAAAGTGAACAATTTCCTCAAAAAAGAAAACCATGTTTAAAGCATATGACTTCAGGGCCGTTCTAAATGTATGTCCGGCTTTCAAAAGTGAATGAATGTCTTCACCAGAGTAACTTATGAAATATGAAACCTCATTTTATGCTATTTTTGTTGCACAAAACATCTCATCACCCACACTGAAGCAAAGGAAATAAAAAGGAATTCTGGGAAGACGGCAGAGTGGCAAACAGCAAAGAAAGAGCTTCTCTGAGATTTGGTGTCCAAACACTGGAATATAGCAACATGATGAAGACAAGGAGAGAACTGGACCTCAAAAACACATGAAGGTTCTTAGGGAGAATGAAGAGAGGCATTTCAGTGAAGAAGGAGGCGGAAAGTGGAAATTTCTCACTGAGTCCTGTCTCATTGAGTGGGCAGGGTGGTCCCAACTTACAGACACATGTTGACTACTAGCAACCCCCGCTCCCCTACAAATAAATACCCCAGTGAAACAAAGCAGTGGACATCGCAGACTGCATGGGTTGGTGAGTTATTTGCAGTCAGCCATCCTCCAAGAAGAGTAATTTGTAAGTTGCCATCTTGGAGTGTGGCCGAACAAGTTTCGAACTCAGAACAGTTGTGGGCTGGCTCTGTCCAGCAACTGCCAGTGTCAAAGGAAGGCTGCTGATTTCAAGATGGCAGGAGGACAAGAAGCCAGGATAAAGCCATCAGAGAGCCATGTTCTAGCAGGCAGGAAGCACAGAGAGTGTTGTAGGCAAAGAAGAAAGAAAGAAAGAAAGAAAGAAAGAAAGAAAGAAAGAAAGAAAGAAAGAAAGAAAGAAAGAAAGAAGAAAGAGAGAAAGAAAGAAAGAAAGAAAGAAAGAAGGCAAGCTTCCAGCTGAAATCTACCCAGCCATAAAACTACCTCTGGCTTTCTGCAGTTACTCAACATGATTTTGTCTCTGTCTTCCCTCTTTGTCTACCAGTTACAGCAGAGACATGGTTTGAAATGAACATTTATCTTACTTTTTTTTCTTATTTTTATAATAGTATGAACATGGTTTCTTCATTTTTTGTTGTTGTTGTCCTGTTTTGTTCTAGTTTTTATTTCTTCCTTCATTCTTTCCTTCCTATCTTCTTTGCCAGTTTCCCAAAATCTGTGCCAACTTCTTTTATCTTCCAGCCTAGCCCCTCAATCCTCCCTCTCCTCCTTTATTTTGTTCTACAGCTACAAATCTATCTCATACAGGTAAAGGTGACAAATTAATAGTCACCCGTTTGTTGTTTTCTTAGGCTGTGTTTGATGCTATTGTTATTGCTGATTTACTACTTACAGTGGTTGATACACTGGGTCAACTTGAGAAGTTTAGAAGCTCAATTAGGTGGCTCAGGAGAGAGCCAGGGTTCTTACTTTGTAAACCTCCTCATCCTGTGCAAGAGGAGGGCATGAATATTGTCCGAGTTCTATAGCCACCTCCCCTGTGGTGTGGCGGCTCCATGCGTTAGGGCATGGAGGGCCCTCTATAGAGTGGCTCAGCACTTAAGGGATATATAAGGGGAACTGAGGAAGCGTGCTTCATTCATGTCACTTTTCTTTGGGAAGCTCCAGTCTTCCCAGTCAGCATGGGTGGAAGGAGGAGAGGCTTGCTAGATGCCTCAGGTGCTGCCTTTCCTTTTGTTCTTACTGTTTTTCATCACCAGGAACTGCTTCGCTCTGCCACATGCTACTCTACCTTGGGGCAAGCCAAGCATTTACTAACTAATGAGTTAGTTACATCGACTAACTATGAGCTGAATAAATTTTCCTTCCTTAATTTTGGGTGTCAGGTATTTTTTCCCAGCAACCAAGACAGTACTTTACCTAAAGTGATATAATTTTCTATCCAGATGTTCTTCCTGGTATGCCAAGACTGAGATTGCCCAAAAGTCATAAAAAATACTAGAGGCCCAAACACAACAAAATGAGGACTATACAAATAGGAACCAACTTCCCATTGCCCATAAATTGAAGATGCAAGATCTTGCATCAACTCAAATTCCAAAAGTCAGCTACACCTAGGAGGTGTCTTTGAAAGAAGTAGTCATTTCCTAAGGTTCTATGTACAAACAATAGAGCTACTCACCATAAGCAATTTATAAGCATCAAACCAAGAATTAATCTAAAAACTCAATAGAAAAAAATAAATACAATTTTAAAAAATAAAAAATTTGATGTTCCAGTAACCAAAGCATATAGAACTCCAAATAATATCAACCCAATTAAAACCACACCCAGATATATAATAATCAAGAGCCCAGAAATTCAGCACTAGAACAGTATGCTAAAATCCTCTAGAGAAAAAAAAATGGTCACATTTAAAGAAAAACCCATTAGAATAATGGCAGATTTCTCTTTATAAACCATCAAGTCAAGAAGAGCATGGAACAAAGTATTTCAAGTCTTGTAAGAAAAAAAAAATTCCATATATATATATATATATATATATATATATATATGAGTTAGGATAGATTTACAGCTATTTTGTCTTAGTTCTTAAGAATAAAACTTTGTACTGATATTGTTTAGATAAGATAAAAGGTCTGTATCTTGACCTCTGAATAACTACTATAAAGACAATAACATGCATGATATTAATTATTGTAACCATCCTACTAACTTGTTTTGAAACCATTTCATTGCTATTTTATCTTTTTTCTCATTAAAATGAATTTAAAAAGAAAAAATAAAGAAAATTTTAAAAAATAAAAAATTGATAGAGAAAATGAGAAGACACTTAAGGCACAACTCTGGATTTCCAGCTCATCAAAGCTAAACCCAGGACTCAGTAACATGGAATAATTTGAACACTACCAACCTGGACTTTCTGATGCAGTAACAATGGAAATAGCAAAGCAAAAAAATGAAGCTCCTGAAAAAAACAAAGTCAGAAATAATCTCTCATATAACTGCAGAGATAAGTGACTCTAGAGCAGACACAGGCTTCAAAAGAAAAATAGGGGAGCTTAGGAAAATTGTATAGACCATGAAAGCTCAACAAGGGAAAGAAATTGAACCCATCAAACAGACTCAAGAGGTATCCAATAGGCTAAATTTTTCATTGAAATTACATGCAGCTGAATTAGTCAATGTGAGGACAGAATATCAAACAGAGAAGACAGTATTGTGTTGTGATTAGTGATCATGAAAAGGAAAATTTCTTAAGAGTAGCAAGTGACCATGAATAACTGCTTGCTAGATGTTACAAAGAAGAGTAACATAAGATATATCAGAGTCAATGCAAGAAATAGCACAAACTACATTAAAAAAAAAAAAAAAAACTCTGTCCAAAGAATTGATGGTAAAAACTTCCTAAGCAGGGAAAAAGAATTTGATGCACATGTTTGTACATCCAGTGCAACTTTTGAAATTCTAGAGGAAGTACAGTGGAAGATGAATAAATGAAGAGTCAAGATTCAGAAAGCTGAGGTCAGATGGAGCCCTTTCTCCTGATTAGAGAAAGACAGGTCCAACAATTGGAGTTCATTTATTTATTCAATCAGCAGAAGACTATTTTAGATAGATCCCTTCTCCTGATGGGAGGAAAGGTTGTCCAACACTGTAGCACTTTTACTTATACAATCAGCACAAGAGGCTGTCTACAGAGAATTGTAAAGGGAAGGTGAGATCTAGAACAGGAAGAACATTTCATCTTCAACAAAACATGATACTTTGATGGTTACATGGGAATGAGAGTACAATTCTCTGTATAATTTCAGGAGAAAGTGAAATCATTTTGAGCATCAGCTCCCTGAGTTGCACAAACTTCTCATAGACTTGTCAAACTCATGACAAGCAGAGATCTTGCCCCATACACTTGAAGTACAGACAGCTTTGCTCTCAACAACAAAGAGAGGCATCTAGAACTACAACTAATCATGGTCTGAAAATATCTATACAAAGGCATATAGTAGACAAGATTTCAGAATTCTACACAAGAATAGAATATAAAAAGCTATTAGAGAAAAGAAAAAATCATCTATAAAGGAAAGCCCATACGAACCAACAGACTTCTTGATACAAATTCTCAAGTAAAAGAGGTTGGAGTGAACCATTCAAACACTAGAAGTATACAACCTCCAATCCAGATTATCTATGTCCCACAAAACTATCTTCCAGTATTGATGGAGAAATAAGATATTTTCATGAAAAACAACACCTAAAAGCATTCATTATCACCAAGCCATCACCCCAACATATTCTAAAGGAAGCTCTAAACATAGATTTTTAAAAAGACTACAACTCTATAAACCAGAACAAAAAGAATCCACAAAGTCAGGCAAGCAATTAAACAGGGGATCATGGGGCTACCAACAACAGGAAAATAATATGACAAAGATAAGTTAATATATATCAGTGATTACCATCAACATTAATGGTCACAATTCATGATCAGAACAGGCAGAATGGATCAGGAAGAAAGATCCAACGATATGTGGGATACAAGAAACACATTTAATTCAAAAATAAATTAACATACTGACAGTCAAAGGATAGAAAATAATATTCTATGTAACAGAACCACAGGAAGAGGCAGGAATAGTAATTCTATTTGAAGGGAAAAAATGGATTTTGAACTAAGACTAAGTAAAAAGTATAAAGAAAGTTATCACATTATTGTAAGGGGAACAATCCAAGAGGAAGAGATAACAATTATAAATATATATGCAACAAATACTGGTGTGCACAACTACAACAAATATTAACAGGCATAAAAAATCAAATAAGCGGGCCTGGCGGGATGGCTCAGTGGTCTGAAGCGCCTGCTTGGGAAGGCTTGGGCGGCTTCAGGGACCGCGGTTCGATCCCCGGCACCACATGCTGTGCCAGCCCTGCCCTTGCGGTGAGCTGAGCCGGCCATAAAAATGAGTGAATAGACAAGGGTTCTGAAACAAGAAAAAATAAATAAATAAATAAATAATTTTAAAAAATCAAATAAGCACTGATGAAATTTTATTGGAGGATCTCAAAACTTCACTGTCACAAGAAGATGGATAACTAGGCAAAAAGTAAACAAAGAAATAATAGAAATCAATCAAACTTTTAAACAAATGTACTACATAAATATCTACAGAGTGCTCCACCTTACAACATCAGAATACACATTCTTCTCAGCCACATACAGGATAGTCTTCAGAACAGACCACATACTAACTCACAGAGCACACTTCAGTAAATGAAAAGGAACTGAAATTATCATGTCTTTTTTTGTATTATAGTAAAGGCCTACAGGGTCTACAGGGTCTCACTATGTAGATCAGACTCATAGTGACTTGCTTGCCTTCAGCCTCCCAGGCATCATGTGTCACCATGCCCAGTCTCAATCACTGTCTAAAAGCATCCTTGGATCCTGTTTGTATGTAGCACACCCAGGATTGGATCCTGGCCACTACATCTGCCTAAGCATGCACTTTAATCTACTGAGCTATTTGGCTGGCTCAAGAATTCTTCGGAAATCTATTTTTATCTTTAAGTGTTTGTTTTATTTATTCATGTATCTACTGCGGACAGAACTCAAGACCTTGTGCCTGACAGGCAGGCACTTATGCTATTGAGCTATCACCCCATCCATTATCACATACTTATCAGATCATAGTGGAAAAAAAGAAAAAAGAAAAGAAATCAATGGCAAAACAAAAAATCTACAAGAACTTCATAAACATATGGAAATTAAGTAACACCTCCTGAAGAACCAATATATCACAGATGAAATCGAAGAAATTAGACTATTTCTACAATTAAATGATATGTCAATACAGCATGCCAGAACTGATGAGATGTGAACAATTCAATTTCATGACAGAAGATTACAGAAATTAATTCCTATGTGAGAAATCATGCAGAGTGAGCTCAAACAACTTAATGTTAAAGCTCAAGCTTCTGGGAAAAGAAGAGAAAATCAAGCACAATATTTATAAAGGGGAGGAAATTATAGAAATCAAAGCAGAAATTAATGCAATGGACCCTACGAAAACATACAAAGAATCAATGAATTGAAGAGCTGGTTGTTTCAAAAATTAAATAAAATTAGCAAACCCTCAGTCAAGCTGATCACATAAAGGATTGAAAAAGCTCAAGCATGAAAAGAGTAAAATCACCACAGATCCTACAGAAATCCAGAAGTTCATCAATACCTATTTCAAGAACATGTATTCTGGGGCCCAGTGGGATGGCTCAGTGGTCTAAAGCGCCTGCTTGGGAAAGCTTGGGTGGCTTCAGGGACCACGGTTCAATCCCCGGTACCACATGCTGTGCCAGCCCTGCCCTCGGGGTGGGCTGAGCCGGCCATAAAAATGAGTGAATAAACAAACAAAGGTTCTGAAACAAGAAAAAAAATAAATAAAATTTTAAAAAAAGAACATGTATTCTAATAAAATGGAAAATACATAAGAAATGGACACATTTGTAGATACATGTGATTTTCCAATTCTGAGTAGAGAAGATATGTAAATTCTAAATAAGGAAATATCAATCAACACAATTGAAGATCCAATTAAAAATTTCCCAGGAAAGAAGGGCCCAGGCCTTCACAGATTCACAGCTGAATTCTACAAAAAAAATTTAGAGAAGACCTAAAGCAGACACTTCTCAAACTTTCTAATGGATCTGGAAAGAAATCAATCTCCCAAAGTTATTCTTGGAAGCAAGCATTACCCTGATAATAAACCAGAGATGGATACATCCAAAAATAAAAGCTATGAGCCAATCTCTCAAAAATTGTAGATAGAAAAATTTCTTACTAAGATACTGGTGAATAGAATGCACCAAATCATCAAGAAGGTCATACACTAGAACAAAGTATAATTCACCCCAGGAATGCAAGGATGGTTCAATATATTCAAATTAATAAACGTAATACACCATTTTAACAGAGACAGGGACAAAATCGTATTATCCTCTCAACAGGTACAGGAACAGCATTTTACACCTTCTGACACCCATTCTTGAAGAAAAAAACTTACAGAAAATTGAAATAGATGTTTATCTCAATCTGATGAATGCCATTTATGATTTTTATTATATGACAAAACAATAGCCAACACACTAAATGAACAAAAACTGAAAGCTTTCACCCTAAAATCAGGAACAAAATAAGCATGTCAACTGTCACCACTCATTGAATGTAGTTCTTGAAACAAGAACTAGCGAGAACAAGAATTAGACAAGAAAGTGCTGGGGAAATAGCTAGGTTGCCGAAGTGCCTACATGGGCATGCACAAGGTCCTCAGTTCAAGAATTAGACAAGAAGAAAAATTGAAAAGAATAATGATAGGAATGAAAGAAGTTAAATTATCATAATTTGTTGATTACATGATACTGTACAAAGAAGACCTCAAAAGTTCCACAAAATGACTTCTAGATTTAAAAACTAAATTCAGCAGTGTAGTTGGATACAAAGTGAACACTCAAAAATCAATGGCATTTTAGCACAGAAATAAGCTTACTGAAAGAGAAAAGTGGGCAACTACCATCTTTTGAAGAATCATAAAAAGAAAACCTAAGAATATTGATTGTATTCAAACAAAGTAAAAGACCTTTTCATTGAAAACTGGATTACTCTGAAAAGAAGGACCAACAAAGATATCCCTTGTTCTACGGTAGGAGGAACCAATGTATTGAAAAATGACATATTAGCCAGGCGTGGTACTGCACACCTGTAATCCCAGCACTAGGGAGGCTGAGGCAGGAGGATCAGTGTGAGTTCGAGACCAGCCTGGGCTACAAAAGTGAGCTCAAGGCCAGCCTGAACTGCACAGCGAGACCCTGTCTCAAAAAGACAAAAAAAAAAAAAAAAAAAAAAAAGACATATTTCCAAAACTGGTATACAGATTTAATGCAATTTTAAACAAAATTTCAATAGCACATCTCACAGAATTAGAGAATGCAATGCTACAATTCATTTAAAACCAGAGAAGGGCTGGCCAGATTGCTCAGCAGATTAAAGTACATGCTGAGGCAAATGCAGGGACCAGAGTTTGATGCCTGGCATGCTGTGCTGGTCCCACCCCTGGGAGTACTGAGATGGTGACTAAGCATAATGAGCTGTGCCTATAATCTCAGTGCTTGGGTGGCTAAAAAGCACTATGGAAGCTCACTATGAGTCCAAACTGTGTAGTGAGACTGTCTTACTCTTCTCTCATTTCTGGGACAAATACCCAACACTCAAAATGAAGGAAGGAAAAGTTTATTTAAGCTCAGTTACTGGAGGCTTCAGTCTATATTCAGCTGGCTCCAAGGCAGAGAGGCGCATGGCAAAGGGCAACCTTTAACTGAGGCAGCAAAGAGCAAGAGCTTGAAGGGAGGAGTAGTAGCAGCTCAAGCAGCTTATTTCTCTTCCTTCCTTACATTGAAATGCAAATCACCTGCTCCAGGGCAGGTGCAGCACCCACACCTACAATAATCAATCACAAACTCCAGAAGCTGCCCCTTGACTGCATGAGGCTTTGCGGGGATGCCTAGACATAAGCCATAACAGAGGCCCTGTACTAAATAGATAAAATAAAATAAAACTGGAAGAGATCTTGAATATCAGAGGCAATTATAGACAAACAAAAGCAAGGCAAGGGTTCATGATAATCCCAATCTTCAACTATTTTACAAAGCTGCTGTGATAAAAACAGTATGGCATTGTCAAAAACAGACCTAAAAATCAATGGAACAGACATACTCCATCACTTCATCTTTGAGAAAGGAGCCAAAAACCTACACTAAAAGAGTCTGCTTAATAGATGGTGCTGCAAAAACTGGCTTTTCACATGCCATAGGCTAAAACTAGACTCATATCTTTCCCTATGCAGTAAGCTAAAATTAAAATGGATCAAGGATCTAAATATTAAAACAGAAATACTAAATCTACTGGGAGATAGTACAGGTAGAATACTCAAAGGCA
Source organism: Myocastor coypus (assembly GCA_004027025.1). Classification (NCBI taxonomy): domain Eukaryota; kingdom Metazoa; phylum Chordata; class Mammalia; order Rodentia; family Myocastoridae; genus Myocastor; species Myocastor coypus. The sequence goes on from PVJA010001771.1 coordinate 38,753, forward strand.
TTGGTGTAGACTAAGACTTTATGAACAAAAGCCCAATTGCACATGAAATATCACAAAGAATCAATTGCTGGGATACTATCTCATCAAAAAACTTTTGAGGAGCAAAAGAATCCTCCAGTAGAATGAAAAGATAACCAACAGTGTAAGAAAATAATTTTTCCAGCTCTTCCTCAGACAAAGGACTAATATCATACAGAGTTGTAAAAAAAAAAAAAATCAGATTCCAAAATTGAAAAGCACAATCCAAAAATGGAATGGACTTCTAAAATAAACAGCCACTTCTCAGATGAAGAAACGAAGTAGAAAATAAATACATGAAAAAATCTTCAATATCACTGGTTGTGTAATAAATGAAGATTGATTTTGAGATGATATTGAGATTCTACCTCCCTCCAGCAAAGAAATGGCTATTATCAAGAAATTGATCACTATCTATACCTCAGGAGATTGTGAGCCAGTTAGAATAATCTGGAAGGGGTAAATCACCTTGGAGCAGTGTGGACTGAGACTCTGGTGCAGAGAGTGGTACCTGCTCCTCTTCACTTATTTTTCTTCATCTTAAGATTCTCTTTATTTAATTGATTTCATAGAATCTGTTAGAATTATAGAATCTGATCTGTTAGTTTGAGAAATATTTGCTCATGTTTTTTAATTTTTAACTTTTTTAATCTTTTAATTTTTAACTTTTTTATTAGTCAGTTTTCCATCATTATAATGAAATGCATCATGCAACAGACTTATTTAGAGAAGAGAATTTGAAAGAAAAAATGCAATCTAAAGGATACAATAGATGCTGGTAAAAGAGACTGAACTTATTCAAAAGGAATTGAGGAGGAGGACAGGAGAGGGAGTGGGGGAAAGAGATATTTTTATGTATGCAAGCAGGATGGTTTGGACAACTGTACTGTGCATTTCTTCTGGTCCATGGAAAGGAACAGATAATATTTCATTTGTTTTGTCTCCTTTTTTTCAATGGCTTATACTTTTTCTCTTAATTTCTTTGTTTCTTCTTCCAATTTTGCACATATATATATATATAATATATAATATAAACATATACATATAAAAACACTGTGAAATTCATATTACTTTGTTAAGTGAAATTCTATATCACTTATAATTTTTTAAGTTGTAATATTATTTTTTACTCTCTTTAGAAAATAAAAAAAATTAAAGAAAAAGAAGTTCAAAATCATCCATCATTCCAGAAATGTAAATTCCAACAACACTGAGATTCCCTCTCACCCCAGAAAGAATGGCTATCATCAAAAGTCAACCAATAATAAATGACAGAGGAGCTGTAGGGGAAAATCAACCTTTCTCCAGTATTTGTGAGAGTGCAGATTGGTATAACCACTACAGAAAGCAGTGTGGAGATTCATCTGAAAGCTAGAATTGAAGGTCCCATTCTAGCCAGATTTTCGTGTCCTGGTTATTTTTCTAGAAAAAAATGAAAACATCATACCACAGCAATTTATGTGCACCAATGTTAATAGCAGTGTGCTTTGTCATAGCTAAATCTTGGAACCAACCCAAATACTCACCAACTGAGGAATGCATTTAAAAAATGTTATGGTCTGAAGCCAGCCAGTAGTTACGGTCAAACTCTCAAGTAAGCATAGATGCCAGTGCCAGTGATATCCATGGCAATTTCACCTTTGAGGGCTTTGGAGATGAGGATCTGTAATCCCTACTACTTTGATGTCTGCCCTCTACCCCAGAGGAATTTACACAGAAACTTGTCCTGTGCTTGTACCCTCCGAGCTAGGGGGAAGTCTTTTTCCTTCTCTCTTCCTACCTACCCAATCCTTTTCTCCTTTTGGCCAGGGGTCACCTAACCTATCTCTCTCTCCCTCTGGGCTGGCTGCAGAAAGAATCATCCTCCTTTTCACAACTGGCTTTCAACGTCACATTAACATTTAGTATTTTTCCTAAGTCAAAGAGACCATGGGTACCTGCTTTGGGGAGGAACCACAGTTTACCCCTGGGCCAGTTCTGGCTTCTTGGGGCCTTGGGCAAGGGGATGGGCAGGTCTATGTATGGTCTGTCCCACTTCCCCATCATTAAACTCAGCCTGACTGCTAAAAAATTAATCAATTAATATAAAAATAAGACATATAAATTTAACATCAATAATTTATTTCAGAAAATTAAAACTAGGTACCCTATTATACAAGGTTCATAGAAAATAAGCAAGTTGGTAGCATATCAAGGAAATAAGGACTGTAGTTATTTTGTGAAATGTAGAAATGTTAATTCCTTAATAATATCTGATAATCTTCTGACTCATGCTTTTGATAAAACTGTAACTTGCAAACTCATTGAGATGCTGAAGTTGATGTCAGCAGTGTTTGGCTTCACAGTGTAATTACTCTATTATTTTTCGCCTCTTCAAAATAGCTGTTAGAAATGGCAACAAGTCAGCTGTACTGGATGTGAAAGCCACTGAGAGAGTGTTAAATAGAATCCTCTGGGTGCTTCTGAAACTACAAATAAAGAGCAAAGTGAAAGATAGATTGTAGGAGGCAGGGAGACGCTTCTCCAGTGAGAAGGGGTCCAGTAGGTGAGAAGGAAAGAGGATTTAAAAAGAAATGAAGATGTGTTACACACTGGTACCAGCTCCACACAAGGAATGTAAACAGCTTAGGTACTGGAATCAGGTCCTAATAAAAATAAAATAAAGTGTATTAAAAGTCTAAGTGGGGAGGGGGCTTTCGGGTTAGCTCAGTGCTTTAAGCGCCTGCATGGGAAATCCCAGTCAGGCACAGGGGATGGCAGTTCAATCCCCACACCCACCCCTAAGGCAATCTCAGCCAGCCCAAAAAAAAAAAAAAAAAAAAAAAAAAAAAAAAAAAAAAAAAGGCTACGGGAGGCAATGTCCTACCATGAGTAGCAATCATGCAAAGAAAACAAACAAGCAAAATAATCAACAGTTCTACAAATATTTAATAATCTCTAGTTGCAGGCTTGGTGAATCATTTTCAAAATGAATAATCAGGGCCCAGTGGGATGGTTCAGTGGTCTAAAGCGCCTGCTTGGGAAAGCTTGGGCGGCTCCAGGGACTGGGGTGTGATCCCCAGCACCACATGCTGTGCCAGCCCTGCCCTCGATAACTACCACCTGGTCTGCAGCCCTGGAAGACACTGTCATAGTATATTTCTCAAATTTTATCTCTAGCAGATAGCCACAATTCATTTTCACTGAACTTTCCCCTTCCTGGTCCCATTGTGAACCCTCCAATCCCCTTTTAGGTTCACAACCCAATTAACGACCTCTGAGGCAACCACACTGGCTCTCACACCAACAAGCCTTCTGTGTTTGTTCTAAAGAAGCTTGTCATGACTGTTCAGCTGGTATCTTTGTTCCTTTTCAGTGACTAAATTTTTAAAATAAATTTATTTATAATCAATAAACATACAGCATATTAAAATTACAGACAAATATTGAAATGTGAAAGATATAAGATGTAGGCAAAGTGGATTTTAGAGAAATATTTCTAAAATGAATACAATAATATGCAAATAATCTTAAAAGTTGCATAAACTGAGTAATTTCTTATATAAGCATAAAAGTTTGCTCAAGGAAAAACATGGAATTTCTGAATAAAACTCATCTGTAAAATGAGGTAATATTGTAAAATCTTTATCGAAAGAGGACTCTTATCCCCCACAATTTTATAGGGATTTGCATCCAGTTTTCAAGGAATAGATAAGTTCACTTGTACAAAGTGATTGGCTACTATGACAATTTAGTAAGCTCTAGTAATTTGATGGTGTGGTGCATATGTGGGAACGGAAAATGTACTGCTAAAATAACAGAGAAAAAGATTCATCTGTACGTTACAATTTGGTTAATGACAAAGTTATCACTGTAAGTTATAAGGAAAGTTTTGGCTAATTAGCAGATACTTTGAGGTAATAAATATGGGAATAACTATCCATATGACTAGAAAAATAGCACTGCATCATAAAATAAGTGCATTTATGATGCATTAAATATCAAAATGGAGACATAATTTTAAAGTTTCTGAAGCATTCAGAATATTGTATGATACTGGAAAGAACACAAACCTTTAGAAATAAACTGATAGTAGATCCATTCAGTTAAAACAAAATGTGTATGTCTCACACAACATTATAAAAAGTGAAAGTGGAAACATGAGTCCATACACTGGGAAAAGATAAAATACAAACAATAAGGGATTAACGTCCAGATTATCAAAGGCCATTCTCCAAATTTGCAAGAAAAAGAAAAAGTACCCAGGAGCAAAAGCTATAAACAGAAAACCAGAATTTGCAGAGAACCACATGTTTCCACAAGGACGCTCCGACTCAGGAGGAGACAACACAGATCAAAACATCAACAAGAGACCATTTTAAACCCATCAAACTGAAAGCAACTAACAAGGTGGAAAATATCCAGTGTCAAAGAACAAGAGAAAAAACAGACATTCTCATGCTCACCACTGATAGGATGAATGTGTGCAGTGACCTGAAAATAACTGATATCTAATATAACTGAGGTATGATTTCCTTTACCAAGCAATTCCCTAGGCATACTGATTAAAACTCTTGTGCATATATGCAGGAAATAGATCTGTGTGTGTGTGTGTGTGTGTGTGTGTGTGTTGTCCTTTCCAATTCACACTTTACTTGGTCCCTAAGATTTCCCTGTTCCGAATATGCATATGTAGATAGTCATTACAATATAACTAGAAAGCAAGGCCAGCCAAATAGCTCAGCAGATAAAAAAGCCTGCTAGGAGGCACAAGGACCGGGAGTTCAATTCCCAGGCATGCTGTGCCGGTCCCGTCTCCTGGGGCACCCTGAGATGGCAATTGAGATTAGGTGTGGTGGCATAGCACATGTTTGTAATCCCAGTACTTGGGAGGCTGAAAGCAGGAAGACTAGGAGTCTGATCTGTGTAGTGAGACCTTATAGACCCTGTACTAAATACATAAAAAAAAGAAAAATAGTAACAAATGGTAGGAATTCAACAATGGTTGTTACATTTTATACTGTTGTCTTCAAATTAGTTGTTCAGATTACCAGATATAATCATATAGAATTAGTCAACAAAAAAATTATAAAAAGTTAAAAAGGAGAGAGAAAAAAATTAAGCATTGACTGCTCCTTTCAACAGACTAGCAGAAATCAGCAGTACAATTCTCCAAGCTGTCCTATGTGTATGCATTTATGAAAACCTCAAAGAAAGCTAGTTCATGAAAAGTCACTTAAGGGGCTGGGGAAATAGCTCAGTAGAATAAGCGCTTGCCTGGCAAGTGCAAGGGCCTGAGTTCAATCAATCCCCAGTCCTGCAAAAATAAATAAATAAATAAATACATAAATACATAAATACATACATACATACATACATACATACATAAAATCAGTTGATAGCAGGATTTTTTCATAAATAGTAGCAAAAAATTTTAGAACAAGTATCATTTTTAAAATAAAAATAAACTTTGTAATAAATTAATAGGATGTGTTCTTCAAAAAATATACTTGGATAAATCACACTACAAATTCTGAAATGAGAACCAAAATGAGATATCATTTTCTTGAAAATGTCATGCAATAGTTTGGCTGCCTATAAAAAGTCACAAGTGGAACTACAAAATTTCAAGGTTTTTAAAAAACATATTCCTCAAACAGAAAACACTCTCTCCTCTAAAATGTGTTCCACCATGTGTGAAGCCACAAGAGGACCACTTACATGGCCATAGCAAAGCTCGAGACCTAGACCTGCTGTTTCTCAGCCATGAACAAATATAAGGACTCTTCATCAGAATAGGCTTCAAGCCCACAGAAGAATCATCCCCCGAGAAGCTCTAAATTCCACCTCACTGCCCCAAACCGTCTGGCTTTCTCATGCACTCTATACTTGGTCCCTGATGTTCAGGGGCTTCATCTACACATCACAACCCTGTCTGACTATGATCAAGAGCATGGCACACATTCCAGCACTAATGGAACTTTTTCTAGTTCTACTCTCCTAAACACAAAAGCTCTCAGCCTTTTGTTCTCATTGTGATATTTCTTATTCCTAATTCCAATGTCAGAACTTACCTGGACTTTTTCATTCCATTCGCTTCATTACATTTTTGCCTTAGTCTGGTTTTCTGTTTCAGGTATAGTACTCCCCACTGTCTTTGGTAAATGGTCCTCTCTTGCCTCCTTTTCATTGAATATACCTATTCCATTCCTGCCTACACTGTAATCCTACAATGCCTTTCCCAAGCTATAGTTATAGAACATGTGTTAGCTAGGCAATGGGAAGTATTGAGGATTTCTATACTTACAAAAAATTAGGTTCCACATTCCAACCTCTAACTCATGATGAGGTTTCCACCCTGAATTACTAATTTTCTCTCCATTTTCCCCTTCTGCATTAAAAGTCCTGCCTATGAGAATTAATAGAAATTGCAATACCTAGGGTTGAGTCAAGAAAAGAATCTACTGTACACTACAAGTAGAAGTATTCTTTTTTTTTTATATATAACTTTTTTTTTTTCTTATTTCAGAACCTTTATTTATTCACTTATTTTCTTGGCTGGCTCAGCCCGCCCCGAGGGCAGGGCTGGCACAGCATGTGGTGCCGGGGATCGAACCGCGGTCCCTGAAGCCGCCCAAGCTTTCCAAAGCAGGCACTTTAGACCACTGAGCCATCCCGCCAGGCCCCGTAGAAGTATTCTAATGTAGGGATTTAGAGATTGACATACATGTCAGAAGAACAAAGGGAGCAGTGGGCTGAGGAAGCCATGGCCAACCATCTTGGAAATGGTTGATTGTCTAAGGCTCACTGAAAGTCTCTAGGAATCTCTCAGACCATGTTTCCAATTGCACCAGCTTCTAATGATCAGGGTTCCTCTTTCTTTCCTCCTCATACCTATCTAAGATAATTCTTCACAAACATCCTACCTGAGATCCAGGCTAGACAGTTCCAACTGAAGGCCATACCCTAACTTTTCATCTGCCATGAAGAGAAAGGGTAATGCTGAGCTAATTTGAAAGCAAACAGGAAAGTGTACTACTGCAACATAACATCTCTTTGGCAGGTCAGGACTCAAAGGTTTCCAGGGCATCCTGCCCCAAACTCTCTTCCTCTTGGTTCCCTAGGTATCCTGCACCAGTGCCAACCCCAACCCTAACCCTGCCCCATACTGTACTCTAGTCTCAGTTCACTTTCCCTTGACCCATGTTGGTCTCAGCTCACTTCTCTCTGGCTTAAGCAAAATTCAACCACTAGGAAGATAAATGATGTCCACCTGTGACCTGGCTGTGCCAACTCATAATGACTCTCCCTAAAAGATCCTATAAAGTCTCCTGTCCCCCCTTTGTTTGGTATTGTCTTGGTCTGAGAGACAGTCCTCCCTGTGATCTTCCAATTAACCTGCTTTACTTGTGTCAGTGTGTCAGATCTGGTTCTGCATGGGTTTGGCTGCCTTGGTTTGACATTTCACTCTTCACCACCATGATGGATGTCCCAGAATCCCTTCCTGCCCGTTAGAACCCTTCAAATGAATTATACTTCTTAAGATTCTACATAACTTTAGTTAGAGGCTAAGCCTTTTGACCCCCACTTCTGGTTGAGACGCTGCTCCACACTAGCTAAATCTTTTAGAAACGAAGTGCTACCTCCGAGCTGACTCTTTTTCATGAAGCTTTTAGGAACAAAGTTTTCTAGGACAACACATGTGAACTAAGATATACACTGGACATCTCCCTGTAACCACTGAGATTTAGATTGTGGGAGCTCCCCTTCAGGGGCAACTCTGTTTCCATGATAGTTTGCTGTGACCTAGACTTGTAACTTTTCCCACTTCCAGCTCTTTCCTACTGGCTCAAGCTCCCAGCACCCCAAAAGGCCAAATTATATGTATCATAACACTGTATAATTCCAAGCAAGCCAATAGTATCATTATTATTTGTTGCCAACCAGAACTTCAGACGTATTGCCAAGCTCTGCCAACCACTGTACTTCTTACCATAAATGGGTTACGAACCACCCTCCCAAATTGATTATGTTCACACTATTCTTTCCACTTAGAATACCTATTTAGCACCCAAGCATCTGCCTAAAAATCACAACCTATTTCCCAAGGTACATCTCAATAACAATAATTATATTTCTCAATAACAAATACCATGCTGTGCTTGTATCTGGCTATTTGTGTGTGTTATCTCTTCTTCTATTGTGCTGAAAATCATTGAGGGCAAAAATTGTTTATCTTAATGATGTCCCTCACCCACACAGTCATACAAACCTACAGGAGCCTCAGACATTAGCGGTGATTAATAGAAAACTTTGAAATTGAATTTAGGAGTGGAAATAAGGTCAAGAAAATAGTTATCTACTTCAAATTTGCACAAATTTGAAAAAGCATACTCTATATCATAATTTCTAGTTACATAAAGTATGGATGGCCTAAGTATAAAAACAAGAAACCAGCAAAAGGAAAAACCATGGGGTGGGCTCGGCAGGATGGCTCAGTGGTCTAAAGCGCCTGCTTGGGGAAGCTTGGGCGGCCTCAGGGACCGCGGTTCAATCCCGGGCACCACACGCTGGGACAGCCCTGCCCTTGGGGCAGGCTGAGCCGGCCATAAAAATGAGTGAATAAACAAACAAAGGTTCTGAAACAAGAAAAAAATAAATAAATAAAATTTAAAAATAAAATAAATTCTTTAAAAAAAAAAAAAAGAAAAACCATGGGGTGAGGGGAATCTAGCCTCCAATTGCCAAAGTATTTATCATTCTACCTGAAGGTTAGTGATCCATGAGGAGTCAGTAATATCATGACCATTTACCCAATTATGTTCCATTAGTGTCAGTTATTTTTATTCAATTAAAACACTATTGAAATCCTTGAAGTTTCCCTTATTCTTCCTGAAAATATTTCCTTCCACATACCAAATGAATAAGAAAAGATTCTGCTGAATCCTTTCAGAACCAAACGAAATGCCTGAGAAAGAGCAAATTCACCTTGTGAGATACCCAATTTCAGAAATATTCAGGCTCTAGAGAGAATAATAGCCTCGTAGTACAGTCGGTGTCAAAGTAAAGGACACAGGAAAGTAAAGGCACTAACACAAAAGAGGCAAAACAGGGAATCTTTGTTTTTCACTGAAGAGAACAAATTCAGACTATGTGTATAGAAATGCCTCTATCCTGATGGGTGCTAGACATCAACAGAACCAAGTGTATGGGAGTGGGGTGAGGAAAGAAAACATAGATATCCAGGTTTCCACTACACTAAGGCCACAATCTATAAGGTAAGAGTTAAAGGTAGAAGATACACAACCTGAACCAGCAGTTGTCAAGCCATACTACAAAGACCTGAAAGCCAAACCCTGAAGGCAAACATACAAGTCTTGAGTATCAAGGACCTGAAGGAAGTCAAGCATTTGAAATACCAAAAGGTCAAAGCAGAATTGAAGAAGGCAATAGAACTTTAGTAGCCAAAATAGACAGAGCATTCTGACCATCCTCTCGAGCAAAGATAATGTCACTGAAAAGAATGCAAGAAACTCAGACTTATGAAATAATCATGATTTGTTGCTGAAAACTGATACTGTTTGATTCTCTCTGTACATTTCACTAATTGTAAATTCTTAGGAATTGACAGGGAAATGTAGAAAGCAGTTTAACTGGCTGGTGCCCAGGACTATTCTGGATACAAGTAAGTTCTGTTGGTCACTGATACAGGAGAACAGGATATAGTAGATGTTACTTCCCAAACATGTCCACCACCATTGTTTCCTACCCCACAAGCTCTTCTGTAGTGTCAGCCTGCTATCTTCTCATCAAGTACAGTCTCACTGTACTTGATGATAGTTTCACTGCAGAAAGTGAAAAAAGTGACACTATAAGATTTCTGGAGCCAGACAAGAAGCTTTGCAGCTTCAGCTTTGACTTCTTAGAAGAGTTTTTATTGGGATGCTTCCTCTGCAGACCGCTGTCATGCAAGGAGAGTTCACAGCTGCATGGAAAACCCCACCTGGGCTCTCCAGAAATGTCATCGACTGTCAGCCACATGACATTAACCCAATAGAACTGTCAAATGAATGCAGCTATAGCCTCTGTTTTACTTGACATGAAAGATGACAAACTGAGCCCTGTTAAGTCAGAAAAGAATAAAGCATAAGAATAAATTGCAGTCCCAAACCATATATTTTTGAACAACTTGTTATGTAGCAACAGGTCATCAGTACCTGAGGCTATAAAAGTGATTTTGAAAACTATCTCTTTCTATAGCTGGTAATATTGGGGCCATAACATGCAGTTATCACCGTTATCAGGATCAGAAGTCTACTTGCACCCAATCCCCCACCCCAACTCCATCTCTTCTGATGCTCTAATGAAAAGTTTGCTGAGGAATGGACATGAAAGGGAAGATGATATTTAAGGTTGCCTGGGGATTTTGATATGTGGGTCTACAGTGCCTATCACTGCACATGATTGCAATCTGGCTAGAGCCAGGAGCAACTGAAAAATATAGAAAATCTGTATTAAAAGACCAAGTGTGGTGGCACATGCCTATAATCCCAGCACTGTGGAGGCTGCAAACAAGAGATCACTATGAGTCTGATCTGTGTTGGAAGACCCTGTACCAAATACATAACAAATAAACAAACAAAAATAAAAAATAAAACTCAACAAACTGTTTCATGTATTATATGTTCCTATTAAAACAAAGTTTCTATCAGGGGCCGGGGAGATAACTCCATGGTACAAGTGCTTGCCTGGCAAGTGCAAGACCATGAGTTCAAATCCCAGTCCCACCCAAAAATAAATAAATAAAACAAGATTTCTAATGTACAATTCATCTTTGTTTTCACATACATCAGTTTATAACATACCTTTCAAAGGACTTACGTTTGTCTTAAATTACCTAAATTCATTTTCTTTTCTTTCTAGTAGTTTTAATTATTTATTTATTTGTTTGTTTGGTTGGTTGGTTGGTTGGTTGGTTGGTTCAAGGCTCACAGCTCAGGCTCCTAATGATCCTCCTCTCTCAACCTCCCCAGTGCTGGGATTGTAGACCTACGCCACCACACCCACTTTTGGTGGCCTGCACAGCATACTCATGGTTCCAGGGCCAGTACAATATGCAGTACCAGGGATCAAACCTGGGTCCTTGCATTTGGCAGGCAGGTACCTAGGCTGGCAAGCTATCTCCCCGGCCTCTAGATTTATTTTCTTTAATCACAATTGAACTCTTCTGATAGATACCTAGACTCGGAAGCAAAAATGAAGACAGTAAGTCCTTTTAAAAGATGCATGTCCTAGAATTTTTGGATAATATTTACTCCTTGTTCTCAAAAGTGCCACTCAGTATAATTAGTCAGCATATCCTGGGTTTTGTTTGCATAACATGGTATCCCCTCTGCACCAGGGTGAAAAGTAACCCTAATATAATAATACTTTTCTGTACTAGGCAGAAATGTAGCCCTAAAACAGCAATACCACCTACAACGGCCCATTTTATTATATCAGTTTAAGCATATAGGCTGTTGGTGCAGACTTTTGACAGATATAGACTTTCAAAGTGCTACACAGATCACAGCCAATTTCATATTTTAATTGCTACATAATAGAAAAATCTAAATAGTTGCCATTAAAACAATAATTTCTACCCATTACAAAGCTTTGTGGTGGTGACTTGTTCATTAATTAAGGGACCTTAAGTCCATGAAGATGGATTTAATTCTTTCAGCAGTTTGTAATTTGTAATTTGGTACTTGACTGCCAGCTAGAATTAAAACAAGAAGTAAATTTCATCCTAATAAATGGCAAGCTTAAGAGAAAATGTAGGGATAAATTTAAAAAATTAGTCTATAGTCTTTCATATGGTGAAAGCATTTGCAAGCAATAAGATGCAATAAAAGAATAAAGATTTTCATAATCAGAAAACACAGACTATGTGGAAGATTAAGTAACAATATAATGCACAAAATAACTTCAGCAGTAATCCTAGAGAAATATTTTACTAGGATGCTAATAAGCTCAGCATGGGCAGCCAGAAAGGAAAGAAGCAAACAAAAACAAAGATCAAAAGAGACTCTCTAACAAAGAGACAATTTCCAAAATTGTAAAGGTAAAATGAAAAGCATAGTGGATATGTACTGTTTAAAACTAAATGAAAGGGCCGGGCGTGGTGGCTCACGCCAGTAATCCCAGCACTCGGGAGGCTGAGGCAGGAGGATTGGTGCGAGTTCGAGACCAGCCTGGGCTACAAAAGTGAGCTCAAGGCCAGCCTCAACTGCATAGCGAGACCCTGTCTCAAAAATACAAAAAAAAAAAAAAAAAAAAAAAAAAAAAAAAAAAAAAAAAAAAAAAAAAAAAAAAAAAAAAAAAAAAAAAAAAAAAAAAAAAAAAAAAAAAAAAAAAAAAAAAAACTAAATGAAAATCTAAAGCAATTAAAATTGTAACATGACTATTCTGTTAGACTTGGACATCAATGTACTGAAACCACATAAGGATAGTAATTTTTTTAATCTTTTATCTATTTATTTAGTACAGGCTCTCACTATGCAGCTTGAACTCACAGTGATCTTCCTATTTCAGCCTCCCCAACACTAGGACTACAGGTGTGTGTTGTACAATTTTTAGTCCGGTGCCAAAAGAAACAACAAGAAGACCTGATCAATGTAGCTTCAAACGACTCACTGAGATTTGTCTTCCTCAGTGAGCGCAGAGCCTCAAAAGGCTCTTCTTTTTATTTAGCATTTTAAAAAATCGCTAAGGAGTATACATCTAGTTAAATAGATACAGCATATTCCAGACACGTAGCTCACGCAAATGCTTCCAGATATGTAGCTCATGCAAATACCAACAGACACATAGCTCATGCAAACGCTAACGACACTTTAAACAGGGGAAGAGGCAACCACTGGTGTCATGTAAACAAAGAACAGGGCACCCACAGGATGAGCCGCCATCCGCAACCTCGAACCTCAGCTTTCTGAGACTCCTAAGCAACAGAAGGCAGCCCTCCCCGGGCTCCGTCCATATCTCACTGCGTCTAGACACCAACTGGCCTTCATTCTTATCTCTATGTTATTACAGGTGTGCACCACCACACCTGGTTCTGGTAACTAGTACAGCATGCCCAGAGTTCCAGGGCCAGCACCCCATGCAATACTGGTGATTAAATCAGGGCCCTTGTGCTTGCTAGGCAGGCACTTAAGAGTGCTAAGCTATCTCCCCAGCCCAACTAATTTTTTTTTATATTGACAAACATGAAAAAAGTTAAAATGATTAAAAAGGCAAGGAAAATAATTTAGAAAATAAGGGCCAGCCAAATAGCTCAGTGGATTAAAGTACACCTGCAAGCAGGCACAGGGGCCAGGGGTTTGATCCCTGAGCCTGACCTGCCGGCCCCACCCCTAGGGCAAGTTGAGATGGCAATTGAGACTGGACATGGTGGTGCACACCTGTAATCCCAGCTCTTGGGAGACTGGAAACAGGTGGATCACTACGAGTCAAATCTAGTGGTGAGACCGTGAACATCCTGTAGACTTGGACTTGTCCTTAAACATACAAAATTAATAATAATAATGATTTAGAAAATAACATCCATTGAAGAAAAAGTAGGAGACATACAAATGCATATTAAATGGAATTGACCTGGGTCTCTATCTTGTTACAAACATTCCAGACATAAGTAAAAAGAGTAGGCTCTACCTCACAATTGTACATCTCAGATAGGTATTAGACCCAAATGATGGCTGTAGAGAATGAAAGCTTAGATTTCAGAGTCTTGACTCAAACAGGCTCAGAGTGAGTAGAACTGTGCTAGACCTGGAATCCCCGCAGAGAACTGGAAGCTAGTCCTAGACAGCCAAGCATTAACAGAAATGAGAAAAATCTCTGTCCCCACAGGAAGCAAGAATGAAGGACCTCTGCCTTCTGGGTGGGAACATTTTTAAAAGTCTTCTAAAAGAAATTTTAAAACCAGATCTTGCCTGGCATGCAAGGTTAAAGCCAAATATTACGCTGCCTTCATGAAGCAGCAATTTCAAATGAAGAGATTAATGTAAGTAAACTGGTGCAGATCCGTTGAGGGCCTTTCTGTATAATTTTGGGGGAAAAACCATTTCATAATGAAATCGTGATCAGAGGGGCCTGGCGGGATGGCTCAGTGGTCTAAAGCGCCTGCTTAGGAAAGCTCAGGCACCTGCAGGGACTGCAGTTCGATCCCCGGCACCACATGCTTTGCCAGCCCCGAGCCGGCCATAAAAATAAATAAATAAACACAAAAAGTTCTGAAACAAGAAAAAAATAAATAAATTAAAAAATAATAATAACTTTAAAAAAATTGTAATCAGAGCATGTCTGATCCCTAGTACCTTGCCTTGCAAGCCAGCTGTGTCATGTGAGAACACAGCTCTATGTGCCTCTGGTCACAGATGAGGCCTCAACAATCCGATGATTCTGTGACGATATCAGCTGAAGACACTCTGGTTTCTTGAGAACTGAGTAGCAATTTTTAAAAATGTTAAACAAGCAGAAAGAAGGAACTTGTTTTTAACCTGCCATCTCTCTCCTCCATCCTCATCAGCATAAGATCGTCATTAGCTTAAGATCACTGCTGTCCTCTGAGTCATTCAATAATCCCCTCAATAAATACTGAGGTTCAAGGGCCTGCGTGCGAGATAGCTCAGTAGACTAAGCACCTGCCTAGGCAAACACAAGGACCAGGATTTGACCCCTGCACCACATGCTATGCTGTACCCACAGGCTGGGCATGCTGAGCTGGCGACCAAGTCCAGGCATGGTGGCACACACCTGTAATCTCAGAACTGGTGATGCTGAAAACAGGAGGATCACTATGAGTCTGAGAGCTGCCTAGTGAGACCCTGTACCAAATACTTTAGAAAATAAAATAAAATAAAATAAATACTGATGTTTTGGCTGCCTCATGGCCTTTTGTCCTCCATGGCCATCCCAGATCCCCAATGAATCGCCATTTGTCACTTGCTCTTTCTTTTCACCAATGCACTGTAACATTTGCAAGAAACTGAGGAGTCATTCCAAGGGTCCTTGGTAGAGACCACAAAATATCCTAGCTCTAACAGAAGCCAAGAGTGCCACTATTCAAAGAAGCTTCCAATGCAAGGGCAGTTCAGACATGTGACCCAGTAAACTCCATGGAAAGATACACTCACAACATACAGTTGCAAATCACATGGGGAATAAATCACCCTATAGAAGGAACTGCAGACCAAAAATAGAATACAGTTACCACCTTTTGATAAAGCATAAACTATTCTGTTGTCATTGGATTTGTACTTTCCTTTATTTGTTTGGAAAGCAGACTGAAATCAAGAGCCTTGAGCATGCTAGGCAAGTCCTCTACCACCAAGTTACAACTCTGGCAAGTAAATACAACCATTTGAGTTCATAGACCAACTGTGTCTAAAAGAAATAGATTTAAAATGGCAACTATGAGGGATAACTTAATGCTTCTTGATTTCTGAACAATATCCTCAGGGATTCTTTAGGTAGTTTAGGATGATATTTTATTTTTTGTTTGTCTGAAAATGGGGAAGAGATTATAGACTATGAAAGGCATGGAAAAACTTTTAGGGGTGATAAGAATATCCTAACTTGGGTTGTTGTCAGGTTTCAAAATCATGTTTGTCAAAATTCATTAAACTGTATACTTAAAGAGGTGAACTTTACTGTCATTATCTTATTCCTCTATGCCTGATCCTAAAAATATGACAAAAATCTGATCTCTTATCTTTCAGGTTACCAACCAATACAGTATTTTTTTCACTCAAAGCAAAAGAACTTGGTGACACTTCACCAAGATATAACTCAGTAAGTCTTGGAAAAGCCAAGTTATGGAAACAAAGTGAGTTTAAAGCATACTAAATATTTTTTGAAAGAAATTTTGCTTTTCTTAATTCAGTGAAGTGTTACCTCAACACCAGGTCCCAGGCAAATAGCAGACAGTCACATGGGAAGCAGCTGCACTGCTATAGTCCGGTGTCAACCCATGGCCACTTCCATTTATGAAAAATGCATAGCCACAATATTAGCATTCATTTACCACAATAAAAACTAATAACTACATCCTTAGTAAATAGGTTTGTTATTTAAAAATTAAATTTAATCAAAAGATTAAATTTTTTGCATGAAAAAACAGGAGAGAATTCAAATTATACTTGTCCAATAACTAATCTACTTTTAAGCCAGCTGTTTCATGCCTCTGTTCTTTAGATTTTTTCTTGGTGATGATAAAAAGAATGAACTCGATGATTCCTTGGATCATTCCTTGGATATTCCTGCATTTATATTCTAAGAGTTTATTACAGTTTGGATTTGGATTAAGGACCACTCAGACATCTAAATCAAAATACCAAGTTAGAAAAGAATTAGAGCTGTGAAGTCTAATTGTCATAATAAGTTGAAAGTATGCAGTAACAAAGAGTAGAAAAATCATGATTGCCTCAAAACGCCTCTATTTGGAATATTTTCCTATGTAAACTCATATAAGTGGAAGGAAAATGTTATTGACAATATTTATGTGAAGTTTAAAAGAATCAGCAAGCAATGGCTTCAGATGTCATGTCTCTTCCCTCCAAAGTTCAGTTTTAATTCTTTATAAGGAATGAATGAAATACTCAAATATTCCAGTAGCTTAAGCGTAAATTGGACTCTATTAGAAAAATTCCAGCAGATTACATGGAACTCAAAAGCACAAGGTATAGGCAACCCTCCAAAGCACTAGAATGGGAACGCTAGGGCTTGAAATTATGTTGCCTGACTTTCTAGGGCTCATTAAGGCACCAGCCTGTACACTGCAATTTAATTCTGTTATTAACCATCTAGAGTGACAACATCCGTCACATGGTAAGGGCTCTGTCCTCCACAGAACTGCCCATACTTCAGGTGTTGGCCAGAAATAAGGACATCTAAGCCACCTGCACTTCTGATTGACTGGCTATAAAACACGGGGTTGCCACCAACTCTTCAGGATTAATAATTTCCTAGGACATCTCACAAAACTCAGAAAAATTCCACAGCTATGATCATAGTTTTATTATAAAATATACAGATCAGGACCAGCTGAAGAAGAAACTTAAGGCAAAGTCTATGAGTTTGGTGTAGAGAGTTTTAGCTGGGGTTCTGTTACATAGTGTTATGGTTTGTGTCTAGTTGTAACCCAAGAGCCTCAGGAAGTCATAAGGTGGCTTCTGGAAGTTTGTGATTGATTCTTGATCCAATGCTGGGATTATGGGTGTGAGTGCCCTGGAGCAGATACTCTGCATTACAATGTAAGAAGGGGAGAGAGGCTAGCTAGCTGCCTGAGCTGCTGCCACTTCCTTTGCTCTCACTCTTTGCTGCTGCTGCACTGAAAGGTTGCTCTCTGCCATGTGCTGCTTTGCCTTGGAGCCAGCTGAGTATAGACTGAAACCTCCAGGAATTGTGAGCTGAATAACCCTTTCCTACCTTCATTTTGGGTGTCAGGTATTTGTCCCAGCAACGAGAGAAGAGTAACTGAGACACATAGGCAGAGTTGATTAGATCATTAGCCCTGCAATTAAATTCAGTCTGTAGCTCATCCAACTCCAGTAGTCAGAATGGCTGAAGGTTCCAACACTATAGTCAGATCTTTCTGGTGACCATACCTGAAGTCAAATAAGGATCTTCTTTGGATCATGCCATCAGCATAAATTCAGGTGTGATTAAAGGACAACAAAGACATGTCTATCTCTAGGGGAAGTTCCATAAGCTTCAGAAGCTCAGACTAGGAACTGAGAAATTCTTTATTATACAGCACAGGTCATCTTAGCTTCACTCTGTGAAATCTTTTAAAATATTCTCTCCGCACATTGATATTCCTCATTTCAGAGTATTGAAGGATCATTATTGTCATGGATAAAAAGCCCCAGTCTGATATGATCTTTCATCTTTAAACTCACCTCCAACTCACTGACATTCTTATTTTATATTTCTGGGAGAGAAATCCAAATATACCTCAGGTAAGCCAAGAAGTTTCCACTGGTCTACAAATCTGTGACGAGAAATAGTCACAGCATGCTGCAAGATGAATCTGATAATTTTCAAAGAATAAAATGTAAATTTGGCAAGCATCAGATAATGTGTCTGAGCTATAATTTCAATGATTGTGAAAAGCACAGGTATGCAAAGTGTGTTTAGGACATGAGGACAAGGACCTGTGCAAGGAATACCAAATATAATCAAACTCTAAGACAGCTGTCTTTGTTTATACTCCCTATTTCAAAAATATGAATAGAAATGGGTCTGTTCAACTTTGTACAAGTGGGATGAATAATATTTGTGAAAAACAAACTCGAACTGAACATGTTCTTTTTATATGCAAAGTATTCTAATGTTGTTTTAAAAATCACTGTAAATGGGGAGAGTAATTTGTAGTCAATGGAAAAAAAGAGAACTTCCACCTGGAAATACTTACTGGGGTCAATATGTGGAGAGCCAACAAAGTGTATAAGGACTAGGCAAATGTTACACATTTGAGGGAAAAGAAAAAAAAATAAGATCTTTTCAGCTGTGTGTGAAAGAAGTTAATTAAAGCTGGATTAATAAAACTGACAATGCATCACAATGATGGAGAAACTCATGAACTCTAAATCAAATCTGGCCTCTAAGAGGGATTGAAACCAAGGCCTGGAAGCTTTTAGGAACATAGGCAAGCTTGCTTTAGTGTGTTCTGTCTTTATTTCCCTCCCCAATGCTCCCCCCATCTTGTTTCTTTGGCCATAAAACTATATCTTGACAAAGTAGACTTTGCCTCTATTTGAAAAACCTTAAATTCTGGTTGATTGCAAAAGTTCCCACGTTCTTCACATCAGAAATAGACAGAGGTAGGACCAGTGAGATAGCTCACTGGACTAAGTGTCTGTTTAGGTAAGTGCAGGAGCCAGAGTTTAATCCCTGGCACTGCATGCCATGCCAGCCCTGCCCCCGGGTGGGCTGAGCCAGCCATGGAGTCTGGACATGGTGGCACATGCCTGTAATCCCAGCACTAGGGAGGCAGAAAACAGGAGTATCACTACAAGTCCAAGCTGCATGGTGAGGTCCTGCACACACACACACACACACACACACACACACACACACACACGGTTCATGCAATTGTACAAGCATGAGTTCTATTACTATGATAATTAATGTATTGTTTCAACTGCAGTAAGAAACTCCCAGATACATTAGATGAGCTGAATTCTGAGTGTGGCTAAAGGGACCTACTGAAGCTGAAAAACCCACCTTCTTATTGCCTGAATTATATAAAGGGGACAGGAAGAAGGGAGGACAAGCTTCTGTTTCTCCCACACAGCTCCAGTCTTCACCTTCACCTGGGATACCATCGTCTGGCTTCCAGCATAGACCCTTCCACCTCTACCACAGACCCTGTTATGGGTTGTGTCTGGATGTTCCCTCAAATCCTCAAGTGGTCATGGGGGAGGCTTTTCAGAGATAGCTGAATCTAGAGAATCTAGAGTTTGTGACTCATGGTCCAAGACTGGGATTAAGAGTGTGAGTGCTTAACCTACATACCCTAGGGCAGGTAGCCTGCATACAATAAAAAGGACAGAAAGACACCTCTCTTGTCTCTTTCTCTCTGTCACTCTCTTTCTTTCTCTATCTCTATCTCTCTGACTCTGTCTCTCTCTGTCTCTCTCTATCTCTGTCTCTCTCTGTCTTTCTCTCTGCCTCTGTCTCTCTGTCTCTGTCTCTTTCTGTCTCTCTCTCTCCCTCCCTCCCTCCCTCCCTTCCTCCCTCCCTCTTGTTTTTGCTATCTTCTACTGTCATGAATTATTTCTCCTCTGCCACATGCCACCATATGGGGGAGTCAGTTGATTATGAATTGAAACTTTCACAAACTATGAGATAAATCAACCTTTCCCCTTTAACTGTAGGTATTGGATATTTTGTCTTAGCAATGAAAACAGAAACTAAGACAGGCCCTTCAGCCTTCCAGTGTGGACCCTTCAGCTTTCTGATAGGGACTCACACAGGACACTACTATGAGCTCCAACTTTCAAGTGGATCCTTAGATCTCTAGCACATACACAGATCTTTTGTATTTTTCCACACTTGATCCTGTGGGTAGCTACTGCAAGTCAAATATTTAAGCTCTTATATATTTGTATATTTTATATTAACACTGTCCCTCCAGTAAACACTGACTGATACTGCCACAGTGAACAAAAAATTTTTTTAGCCATTTGTGACTTGAAAAAATTCATGAGGATGTAACTCTCTTATGTCTCTACTGCATTTAGGGAAAAAATAATAGGTGGTGTGGATAGAAGACAATGCCAATCAGAATTTCTATAATCTACACAATGGATTCCACATATAATTTTTCCATAAATTATGGGAAATTAAATATTGAGAATACCCATTCTTGCAGATAAATCTCTCTGGAGCATAAGTAAGCCAAAATTACAGGAATAAAGAGGCAATAGAAGGACTTCAGTGAGTGTTAAGGAAAAGTGACCCATTGGTGACAACAAAAGAAAAATTTAATATTCTTGAACGCATTAAATAAAATTTCTTTCTTTTTTTTTTTTGTGGGACCAGGGTTCAAACTCACGACCTTGCACTTGCCAGGCAGGCACTTGTGCTACGGAGCCAACTCCCCAGCCCCTAAATAAAATTTCTAATTGATAAAAATTTGAAATAGCCCTATGCCGTAAAAGATTGACTGGAGATGTTTATTTATTGAGTAGTGTCTAAATCTCACAATAATTTTCAATGAAAATGCTTATTAAAACAGAATGATGACACATGCCTGTAATCCCAGCACTCTGCAGGCTGAAGCAGGAAGATCACCATGAGTTCAAGGCTAGCCCGGGCTATATAAGTGACTTTAAGGCCAACCTGAACTACACAGTGAGACCCTATCTCAAAAAACAAAAGAAAAGAAAAGAAAAACACCTACATGTTACAAATTTCTTGAACCACTAAAATACATGCTAAAAGAGAATGGAAATGTTCTGAATAATTATGGCCAAATCATGAGTTGCTTTGATTATTTATATAATTTCAAATACACAAATTACAAATGTAAACATATATATTGCACACAGACACACACATGAGTGCACACACATGTGCGCACACACACACACACACACACACACACACACACAGGAGCTATATACCAAAAGAGTAACAGTAGTCCTTTTAGAGTAATAGAATTATAAACTTATTTTTCATGCACTGTATTATGCTCTTTCTCAGTTTTTGTAATCAATTAAATTAAATTACTTTTTATAACCAAAAAACACTTATTTTTAAATTAAAATGCAAGTTAATCAAAGAGAGAGGTGTAATCTCTACTGATCTTGTCTCTGTGAAGTTGTTAATCCTGTCAGGAATTATAAGGATGCAGTACAGTTTGCCTGGCTGAAAGTATTTGCAAATTTGCAGAGCCTTTGAAGTATTCCTTCCCACAGCAAAATACATTTCCAGTAAAAACAATTAGCTTTCTTTTTAGAACAATTAAACTCTGACAGTAACTTCGTAAAAGAAAATAATTATGGCAATATTCAGAATCTTCAAAGGCATTAACACTAATAACAATAACATAAAACATCTAATAAAAACTATAAAATGCAAATTCAAAACAGTAGTTTCATTAAAAATATGGGATTATTTTTGACATTTTCTAAGCAATCATCAAAAGAACTTATTTTCTTTATAATATTATTTAGATTTGGAATGGCTAATGCCAACGTGACTTCATTTTCCTCACTTAATGGTAGTTTCATGATCACATCTAGTTTCTCTGAGAATCTCATGAATTCTGTTAAGAAAATATTAGAAGGGTGAAATGTATTAAATGCAACATTTAAAAGTAGTAAGAAGCTGGGTGTGGTGGTGCACACCTGTAATCCCAGCACTTGGGAGGCTGAGGCAGGAGGATCAGTGCGAGTTCGAGACCAGTCTGGGCTACAAAAGTGAGCTCAAGGCTAGCCTGAACTGCATAGTGAGACCCTGTCTCAAAAAGACAAAAAAAAAAAAAAAAAGTAGTAAGAACTAGTCTACACTTAATGCAAACATATTTTTTTCTGTAGATTTAGTATCATCTTCTCTCCCTAGAAAGCATTAACCTTTGCCTTCCTGTCTTCCAACAGCACCTTGTAGCCATGAGTACATTCTGCCTTGTATTGTACTTAGACATCAAATCTATCCCCTTTACTAGATTCATTATAGAATTCAGCATATGTTCTATTGTTCCATTCCTCCATTTGAAAATAGAGGGAAACATTTTATCTCAATTTGAACCTGTATTTTTTATTTATTTATTTATTTATTTATTTATTTATTTTTTGTCTTTTTGAGACAGGGTCTTGCTATGCAGTTCAGGCTGGCCTTGAGCTCACTTTCGTAGCCCAGGCTGGTCTCGAACTCGCACTGATCCTCCTGCCTCAGCCTCCCCAGTGCTGGGATTACAGGCGTGCGCCACCACGCCCAGCTATGAACCTGTAATTTAAATACACCAAAAAAATAGTATAAATTGAGATCAGTTTAAGCAAATATGGTCCCTGCTCTTCTCTCCTCGCCAAGTATTTCTCTTACCTCATGCCAAAGTGCCCAAAATTGTATCACAATTGAGGCATTGTGGAGCCCTGAAGCTATTTACCCTGTCAGGATTCATTACTGAAAACTGACTCGTTACTGAAAAGTAAAGACTCCCTGAGCTGTATGAAGTTCAGTCTTTGATTAGTGGTAGCTATCTGAGTAACAGAGAGGACAGAAATAAGGTGGTGAAGCTAAAGACATTCATAGAATATGGGATGCAAAAGGCAAATGAAAAGGGCCACAAAAGCAAGCGCTGCTGATTAGCTATGGATCTATGCAGACATGATGAGTTAATAATCAAACTGTAAACAATATTGAAGCTTTCACAATGGATGAAGAATATTTCATCCTATTAAGGGACAATAGAAAATAAGCCCCCGTGAGATGAGCTGCTTCCTTTATTCATTATATGGTGAGGCTCTTTTTGTATCTGTGTGCTTCAATGTTTGCAGAGTGCAAACAGGAAGCAGCTTAAATTAGAAGTCTCATTTCACCTTCCAGGGAAACTGGTTTTATGTGGTACTTGCTGCTAATGGTTAGCTAACCTGTTGCTCTGCACAAGTATAGACTCTGTCCAGTGAACACCTGTTACCATTGTCGCATGCTTGCAGGCAAAGTTAGCACCCCATAATCATTATTGCTTGTTATGGGTTAAATGTTTGTGTTCTTGTAAAAGTGGTAGGCTGAAGCACTATTAAAAAGTGGGACTTTTTTTTTAAGGGAAGGGTCTATAAGATGTTCACAGTCTCACTGCTAGATGGGACTCATAGTGCTCCTCCTGTTTACAGCTTCCCAAGAGCTCAAATTACAGGCATGTGGCACTATGCCCAGTCTCAATTGCCATCTCAGGGTGCCCTAGGGAAGAGGCTGGAAGGCCCAGGGATTAAACCCCTAGCCTCTGGCCCTGCTTGCAGGCTCTTTAATCTGATGAACTATTTAGCTAGCCCTAGAAGTAGAATCTTTAGGAGGAAATTAGGTTGCCTTTTTATTTTTTTATTTTTTTTGAAACTATAAAATAGTATTGAAACAGAAAAATCACTGGCGATACAGAATTTCACTTAACAAAGTGAATTTTACAGTATTTGTTGTAATGCATAGTGTTGTCTTCCAACCAATGGTTCATACCAACAGATATATGCATGCAAAATTGGAAGAAAAAAAGAGAAAAATAAAGAAACATGTAAGAAATTAAGAACAGAAAAAGGAAAAACAATTGAAAAAAAGGAGAGAAAAGAAATTAAGCAGTGAAGGACCCTTGGCCCGCCTCCGCCTTTTGGTTCCTCCTGCTTGACTTCCAGTCCCCAATCCGTCTGGCCTGCACACCCACAAGGTAAGGACCCTCAGCCCAACTCGCCATTTTTTTTTTTTTTTTTTTTTTTGGCTCCTCCAGCTCGACTTCCAGTCCCAAACCCATCTGGCCTGCGCGTCTGCTGTGTAAGGACCCTTGGCCCGCCTCGTTTTATTCATTTGGCTCGTCCTGCCCGAGCTCCACTCCAGAATCCATCTGGTATCTCATCTGGAAACCCATCTGGCTCGCAAGCCTACCAGGACTCCTCAACTCCGGAGCTTCAACTCCACCCACAGTCCTGACCCATGGGGCCTCATAGCAGCCAGCAGCCTGAGCTCTGACACGCAGCCAGGCAGGCACTTCTGGAGGGGAACCAACTTGGGGGATCCAGACCAAACTCCCATAGACGCTAACAGCATAACTTCACCAAAGTGCAGAGATTACTTCCATACAAAATTATAACGACAAGAAATAAGATGCAATCTCAGGGCCCGAGCCCACCCTAATCAAATACAGAAGACAGTACCATGGAAGAAAATGAGAATCATGCAGACCTCTGAATCGGTAGCATCTGAGATAGACAGATAATTGCTGAAACACATAGATATGCAGCTCAGATCAGAGATAACATCTGAAATAAAAAAAGAGATGCATGAAGTGCAAAAACAACTGGAGAAATGCATAGAGGAACCCAGAGCAGAAATAATATCTGAAATTAAAAAAGGCATGTCTAAATTAACAGCATGCAAAGTAGGGGAACAACAACAGAAAGGTAGGGAGGAGAACAGAAATAATCTCTGAACTAGAGAGAAAAATGATAACTATAATGAGAAACTTCAATACCACTAAAGAAGACATTGATAAAAAAATTAGAGGAGAATAGAAAAATGATGGATACTCTGATGGTGCAATATAGGAAAGAAATAGATTGCATGAAACACTTTTGAAAAGATGTACAAGAAAATAAAATCTCAATCACAAGTTGGCAAAACCGTATGAACAAAAGTGAAGATAGAGTTTCAGGTCTTGAAGACACAGTCGCAGCCAGTGAAAAAGTAAGAAAAGATCTCTTAAAAACAATCAGGATGCAGGAAAAAATAATTCAACATATGCAGGATGATGCAAAAATGAGCAACGTGAGATGAATAGGAATCAATGAGAAAGGAGTCAATATAAATGATATAAAAATAATATGGGCAAAGTAATAATAGAAAACTTCCCAAATATGAGAAAGCAATGGGACATTCAGATAACTGAAGCATAAAGAACTCCAAATAACATCAACCCAACTAAATACACACCCAGACATATAATAGTCAAGACACCAGAAATCCAGCAAAAGAATAATATACTAAAAGCTATTAAAGAAAAGAAACAGATCACATTTCAAGGAAAACCTATCAGAATAACAGCAGATTTCTCTTCACAAACCATGAAGTCAAGAAGAGCATGGAGCAGAGTGCTTCAAGTCCTCCATGAAAACAAATTTCAGCCCAGACTACTATACTCGGCAAAACTCTGCTTCAAGTATGAGTGAGAAGTGAAATATTTCCACGACAAGGAATAACTAAAGAATTTCATGACATCAAAGCCAACACTACACAATATTGTAACAAATATTTTAGAGAGGGACAAAAATGACCCGAATTCAACAAATGAGAACAGAAAGATCCCACCAAATAGAGTAACCAACTAAACATAGGAGAAAAAGTGGTAAACAGTAGTAAATAAAAGTCATGTCAATCATAAGTCAATACATTTCAATTATAACCGTCAATGTAAATGGAATCAATTCTCCAATTAAAAGTAGACCGGCAGAGTCGGGCGTGGTGGCACACGCCTGTAATCCCGGCACTCGGGAGGCTGAGGCAGGAGGATCGCTGTGAGTTCGAGACCAGCCTGGGCTACAAAAGTGAGCTCAGGGCCAGCCTGAACTGCATAGTGAGACCCTGTCTCAAAAAGACAAAATAAATAAATAAATAAAAATAAATAAAAATAAAAGTAGACCAGCAGAGAGGATAAGGAAACAAGGCCCAACAATATGCTGTATACAAGAAACACGCTTAACTCATATAGCAACTCACAGGCTTAAAGTTAAAGATTGGAAAACAATACTACATGCTCCAGCACCTAAAAAAAAAAAAAAAAAAGCAAGGGTAGCAATCCTGTTTGCAGACAGTCTAAACTTCAAATCAAGACTGATCAAATGAAATAAAGAAGGCCACTATATATTGGTTAGGGAAAAAATTCATGATGAACAGGTAACATTCATAAATATGTATGCAGCCACACGGGAGCAGCAAGTTATATAAAACAAACCTCAATGGACATGAAAAATCTCATATCCAGTACCACAATCTTAACAGGAGACCTCAACACTCCCTTATCTGAAAAAGATACGTCAAGCAGACCAAAAAAAATTAGCAAAGAAGTAGCAGAACTGAACCAGAACTTGGAACAACTGGACTTAATGGATATACACAGAGTATTCCATCCAACCACTTTAAAATACACATTTTTTCAAATATACGTGGGATATTTTCTAAAATAGATGACATATTAGTCTATATTTCATACTTAAGTATATGCAAGAAAACAGAAATTTTCCCATGCTTATTATCTCACCACAGTGCAATCAAATTGGAAATAAATGACAAAAGAAACCCTAGGAAATCCAGGATTACATGGAAATTAAACAATACTCTTCTCATCAACCAGTGGGTTACAGATAAAATTAAACAAGAAATAAAACAATATCTACAATTTAATGAAAATTCAAACACAACCTACTGGAATTTGTGGGATGCAATGAAAGCAGTTCTTAGAGGGAAATGTATAGCTCTGAACTCACACATTAAGAAAATAGAACAGAAACAAATAATCTTACGCAGCACCTAAACTGACTAGAAATAGAAGAACAAACAAAATCCAAAGCCCAAAGGCAGGAGGAAATTATAAAGATTAGAGCAGAAATTAATTCAATTGAGACAAAGAAAACAATGCAAAGAATTAATGAATACAAAAGCTGGTTCTTTGAAAGATTAAATAAGATTGATAAGCCCCAAGTTAACTTCATCAAAAACAGGAAAGGACTCAAATTCAAGCAATAAGGAATAAAAAGGGTAAAATTACTACCGAACCAGCAGAAATAGAGGATCATAAATAGTTACTTTGAGAATCATTACTCTCACAGAATTGAAGACACAGATGAAATGGACAGGTTTCTAGAAAAATACAAATTACCAAAACTGAATCAAGAAGATATTAGAACTCTCAGTAACCCAATAACAGCCAATGAAATACAAAATGTAATACAAAGCCTACCGACAAAGAAAAGTCCGAGACCCGATGGATTCACTACTGAATTTTATAAGAAATTTAAAGAAGACATAACTCCAATACTCCTCAAACTCTTCAATGAAATTAAAAAGGAAGCAATCCTTCCAAAATCATTCCTAGAGGCAAGTACTACACTGATACCAAAACGAGAAAGAGATGTAACTAAAAAAGAAAACTACAGACCTATTTCTCTCATGAACATAGGTGCAAAAATTCTCAATAAAATCCTCACCACTAGAATACAACAAATCATCAGGAAGATTGTACACCACAACCAGGTAGGATTCATTCCAGGGATGCAAGGATGGTTCAATATACACAAATCTATAAATGCAATATACTATATTAATAGAGCCAAGACGAAAAATTACATGTTCATCTCAATTGATGCTGAAAAGGCCTTTGACAAAGTACAACACTCAATCATGTTCCAAGTCCTACAAAAAATTGGAATAGAGGGCCTCTACCTCAACCTCATAAAAGCCATCTACAATAATCCAACAGCTAGCACAATTCTAAATGGGGAACAAGCAAAGTCTTTTACTCTCAAATCTGGTACAAGACAAGGATGCCCCCTATCGCCACTCCTATTCAGTATAGTTCTGGAATCATTAGCTACAACCATTAGACAAGAAAGAGAAATAAAAGGAATAAGAATAGGTAAAGAAGAAGTAAAACTATCACTATTTGCAGATGATATGATAATCTACTTAGAAGACCCAAAGAACGCCACCAAGAAGCTACTGTAATTTACACACAAATTCAGTAGCACAGGAGGCTACAAAGGCAACACACAAAAGTCAATAGCATTCCTCTACACAGATCACAAACACACTGAGAGAGAAATTAGAGAAACAGTACCTTTTATGACAGCACCAAAGAAAATGAGATACTTAGGAATTAACCTAAGGAAGTAAAAGACCTTTTCAATGAAAACTATAGTACCCTGAAAAAAGAGAACCTAGAAGATTTCAGAAAATGGAAACATATTCCCTGCTCCTGGATAGAAAGAAACAACATTGTGAAGACGGCCATACTCCCTAAATTGTTATGCAGATTTAATGCATTCCTATCAAAATACCATCAACATACCTCACAAATCTGAAGAAATCATTCCTAAAATTTATTGGGAACCAAAGGAGACCCAGAATTGCAAAGACAATTCTGGGCAACAAAGGTAAGGCAGGAGGCTTTATAGTTCCTGACCTAAAGTTATACTATAAAGCTACAGTAATAAAATCAGCATGGTACTGGCAAAAAAAAAAAAAAATAGACCTGAGGATCAGTGGAATAGATTAGAAGATGCAGAAGCAGATACAAACACACTCAGCCACCTTATCTTTGACAAAGGGGCCAAACACGCTTACTGGAAGAAAGATAACCTCTTTAACCAATGGTGCTGGAGAAATTTGCTCTCTACATGCTGAAAACTAAAACTTGACCCTAGTCTATCCCCATGCACTAAACTAAAGTCAAAATGGATTAAAGATCTAAATATTAAAAGAGAAACACTAAATCTCCTGGAAGAGAAAGTCGGAGAAAATCTTGAAGACATTGGGGTAGGGAAAAAATTTATGGACAAAAATCAAAATGCACATTTAACACTTGAAAGCATCAACAAATGGGACCTCCTCCAGCTAAGAAGTTTTGCATATCAAAGGAAATTATCAACAGATTGAAAAGACAACCTACAAATTTCAAAAAGATTTTAACTAATTAGAACTCAGACAGCGGTCTTCTATCTAGAGTCTATAAAGAACTGAAAACCATTAGGGTCCCAAAATCCAAAGACCTAAAAATGGGCATTTGAGATGAACACACACTTCTCAGAGAAAGAAATTCAGCAATCCTATAAATACATGAAGAAATGCTCCATATTGCTAGCCATCTGTCAAATGCAAATTAAAACAACACTTAGATACTATCTCACCCCAGAGAGAATAGCTATCATAAAGAAATCAACCAGCAATAAATGCTGGAGAGGCTGTGGAAAAAAAGGAACAGTTCTCCACTGCTGGTGGGAATGCAGATTGGTGCAACCATTATGGAAAGCAGTGTGGAGACTCCTTAAAAAACTAGAACTGAAATCCCATTCAATCTATCTATCCCCCTATCAGGAATTTTCCCAGAAGAACTGAAAACATCATGCTATAGCAATATCTGTGCTCCTATGTTTATAGCAGCCCAATTTGTAATAGCCAAATCTTGGAAACAACCAAAATGCCCATCATTTGAACAATGGTTAAAAAAGACGTAGTATTTTTATACAATGGAATATTACTCAGCTACAAAGAATGATAAGTTTGAAAACTTCATATATAAATGGATGTATATTGAGCATATACTCATAAGTGAAATAAACCAGACCTACATTTGTAAATATCATATAGTCTCCCTAGTATAAGAAATCCAAAGAAGAAATAGAAATGGAAAGGCATAACACAGTTGAATGGAAATCAAAGATTTTTGAAACAACACTAAAACTATGTTTGGAATGCATGTCATTAGGGACTTTCAGATGTGTGCTGCTTCTGTTGTTAACTCAGTTACTGCTATACTCTCTCTCAAGTAAACGATTGGTTAACAAAAAGATAAAAAAAGGGTATTAATTGAGAATTAGAGACTAGGCAAAATACCATAGGCTTGACAGGCTACAATTCTGTGCATCCTTAGATTTCTAATTGTCTGTGTAAAAATGTGTAACTTCTTTTACCACAATCTGTAGAGATTTATTAGAATATTAGTGATTGAAGGAAAATACCAATGTCAAGCTAAGTCTAAGATGTATAATATTTAGAAAGGCAGTGAGGTTGAGCTCAATTACTTATGTTATAAAGTAATTGTATCATGAAGCTTTTTCTGTTGGAGGGCTAAGAATGTAAGTTAACAGATCAAAAATTGGAGAAAAAGAAGGGCTACAAGGATAGCCATCATTTTGGCTCTAGCCCCTCAAGGTCAGTGAGGACTCAGGACATAAGAGAACCTGTGCTGTAACATCCTATAACTCAGGGGTTTCCCAAATTTTCTGGTCAAGGAGATTATGGGACCTCAGAGGAAAGGGATAAGTGAAGTATAGTGTGCCTAGGCAGAGTCACTTGAGGAGAAATCGTTCTCTCAGGCTTTCACAGAGAGCAAACTGGTCAAGCACTGGCTGTTACTCATCCCAATGGCTGACACTGACAACAGTTCTACAAAGCACTGCATATGGTTCCAAAGTTAATCCTGAGGAGATTTGACCCTGGAAAGTACGAATGATGAAAGTTTTGTTAGACAGGTCTTGCTTTGGCTTACACTTGATCACCCAGCAGAAAAGCTTAATTATGAGGCATAAAACGCAGAGCTAGATTAGTATGATGAGTATAAAAGGTTTACATCAACAGCCTTCAACATGGCCAGTTTCACTGGTAACCCACTTCAATTATGAAACATTGGACTATGTATACAACTACTTCTTCCCAGTTCAAAGAGAAGAAAACTTTTTTTTTCTCTTCTTCTTCTCCCCTACCTCCTTCGGAACCAATATCAATTAGAAAATTTGTCACGTCTGCACCCTGTGCTCTGTATAACATTTGTGAGGACAACAATATGCAGTGTCTCAACTATTGTGAATGTGCTACTAACACGTTTTGAAACTCTCATATTGTTATGTCTTACTAAAAGTAATAAAAATTAAAATTATTTTTAAAAATTAAGAAAAAAACAAATTAGGCATTGGGTCAAGGAGATAGCTCAGTGGAATAAGTGCTTGCATGGAAAGTGCAAGGTCCTGAGTTTAATCCCTGGTACCACCAATCCATCCTGCTTAGATACATAGATAGATCTCTTTTCCCTCCCCACCCTCTTGTCCTTCTCCTCAACTCAGTTTAGATATGGCTGTGAAGGTGAAGCCATACAACAAGATGTTTTATTTTTAGCAAGAGGATGATGCACTAGAGTTTCCTGCATCAGTCACATAGGGATACAGAGACAAGATACCTAATCAAGAGACAGATGACCATCTATAAGGAAGGAACAGATTGCTCACTAAGAAATGAAGCTTTTCTTACTTTCTTCTTAGAATTCCCACCTCCAGAATGGTGAGATATATACATATATAGGTCTGCTATTTAAGCAACCAGCCTCAGGTGTTTTGTAATAGGAACTGGCAAAAAAGTAAGACAGATACAGGCACAGAGAAGTGGGGAGCTGCTGCAACGAATGTCTAGAAGAATAGAAACACTCTGGGAACATGGTAACAGATGGGCAGCTGGGGTAATTTTGAGATGAAAACTAGAAAAGGCCCATTTTATGAGCAACACATTTCTAAAGGCTGCTCAGGTGAGGGCTTAAAAAAGAAAAAGAGGATAATTGGGAGAAAAATCTACATCTTATAGAATGCATAAGTCATCAGGAACAGAACATTGATAGAAATATGGATGCTAAAAGTGATTCTGGTAAGATCTCTGATGGAAATGAGGTTAAAGAGAGCAAACAAAGGGCGAACTATGTAAGAAAATGACAAAGATCCGGTTTATATTCACAGTTTTGTATGTTGTAGGAGGTACAACTTGCAAGTGATTAAAATGATTATTTAGCTGAGCATATTTCCAAGCAAAGTGTTAAAGTACTGGTTTTATTCCTTCTGACTGCTTATAGTAAGATGCGAAAAGAAAAACTGATTTTTAAACAAAAAAGGAGCAAAGCTTAAAGAAGATTCTCAGCTTATATTCTTCAAAGAAAAAAGACAGAGTGTTCAATGGTAATGTTCAAAAGACAACAGCACCTGCATTTATTAGCACCTGCCTGATAAACTGTTGCGTGAAAAGGTTAATGCCCATGTAAGCCTAATTAGCTACCGCAACAGAAGAAGCCTGCAGGGAAGATGATAGGATACAAGCTGAAATATTTCTAGCTCAGACTAAAGAAAACAGAAGATAAGACATAATGGAAAATGGCTATAGCGTGTACCGTTCCTCTTAAAAGGTAAGACTCTTGCTTCCCATTGAAGCATACAATAGGGAATCCTGCAAGCCAGCCGGAGTCCTCACCAAGAACCTAATCGACTGATACCCTAAGCTCAGACTTCACAGTCTCCAGAACTGTAAGAGATAAGTATTTGCTATATAAGCTACCCAGTCCTTTTTAATGGTAGCCTAAGCTGATTAAGACTACTTTCTCTCAAATTGAGATTTTTGCTGTTTAAAACTTCCCTTCCTCCTTCCTTTTTTGTTTCTTCCGTCGTGTATATTAGCATGGGCACACATTTTCAGCTTTGCCATGCTAGGGACTGAGCCAGGATTTCCCATGAGCTGGTTAAGTACACCACCACTGAGCAACATCCTCTGCCCTTTTTTTTCAACACAGGGTCTCTCTCAATTGCTGGATTGTCCTCATACCTGTGATCCTCCCACTTCAGCCTTTTCAGTAGCTGGAATGACAGGCATCCACCACTGAGTCTGGCTTGTCATTTTGACTGCATGATGGCAAATGAAGTGAAATGTCATGCTGTAGCAGATACGGAGATATGCCACCCAAATTGTGCTTCAAGGAAGAACTTGCCTGACTGCGGGAAATGTGCCCACCAGGCAGCCTCCAGACGGCAGCACGCACATAATCTTAGCAATGAGAAAGGAAGCTAAGAACCACCGGACTCTCCCCTTCTCCTTGCACTGGCGCGATGCGCCTGACAGCCATCACATCTTCTTCCTCACTTAAATTAATTCCCTCTTAATCTCCTGTAAGATAGGCTGGTACAACTTTCTTCAGTGTTCTCCCAGGTTACTCCATGAGCATTCATTCACCAGGTTGTGCCAACATGAGGTGCAGCTCAACTGTCAACATGGTGCCCCCTCTCCCCATTTCTGCCGCTCTAGAAACTTCTGCAGCTTCTTTGAAGAAGTAATGGGGAACTGCACCAACGTGGCAAAGATAAGCAAAGGATCCAAATGCCACATACCAGCCTTCTCCTTGTACTAAAAATGTAATCTCTCCTCAGATGTCTCATTGCAATGGAACATAAACCCTAGTGGATAGGACCCCTTCCTTGGCACTTATTATGTATAATGCAAATAGAATGCTCCTGCAGTTCTTCATTAATTTATTGATTAATAGTATGTGTGAATGAATGAATGAATGAATGACAGTATTTAATATTATTGAACCCATGTGTCCTGGCCAAATCCACAGATTTGCTAAGTAATAAAACTCCAAGAGCACTCTAATCTCTGACCATTCACCCACTGGCCCAAATTTGCTCTCCCTATGTTCTTCTTTCTCATTCCAAAATCAGATCAATGCTTTTCTTTTAGGGCATTACCACATAAAAAGAATTTCTCCAGTAAGATCATTTTGACATTTATTTCATAACTCATTCAAAGAAAAGAGAATTTGATACATAGTATGTGGGGCTATATGAACATATAGTATTTTCTTTAAATGCTTCAGTTTCAAATTGCTACCTGCTCCCCAAGGTAGTAAAAGTTTAAAGATGTTTCTTAAGTGATTTTGTAAGTTGAGTATTCATTATTTTGTTATGTCATGTAATCCTAGACATAGTCTCCTGAGATACTATTTAAACAAGCAGAAGTTTCCAGTCTATCTGTTTCACTGGGTTAATTTTCTTTCTTGTCGTTTCTAATTTTTTATAACTTTTTTTAACCAATTTTTCATGCCTATATCTGGTAATGTAAACATCAATGGGATAATTATTGACTATCAAGATGGGTCAGATCAAGCAAATTCAGACTCTGAGCTTCAGAGAAACTTTCTGCCAAAATTACAAGTTACTTATGGTCTCAGAACTTGATTTCAGTTATCTCCTATCAGTTTTCTTCATCCCAGTTATGTTTTCTATTACATTGTTGTTTTTTACATCTATTAAACAAGCACTCATTTAACATTAATTATGTGCAAATACCCTGCTGGCACTAGAAAAAGTTAACCATGGTCCTTTGTCTGAAAAAGCAAGAACTCACAGACAGATACAGCAACTGCATCGTGAAACATTTCAATACAATAGAACCAAGTCCTCTAACAGAGGCAAACATGGGCTTCGTGGGCCTTGCAGAAGAG
Organism: Myocastor coypus; assembly: GCA_004027025.1. NCBI lineage: Eukaryota > Metazoa > Chordata > Mammalia > Rodentia > Myocastoridae > Myocastor > Myocastor coypus. The sequence continues at coordinate 73,023 of PVJA010001771.1, forward strand.
GGAAACCCAACCCAACAATGAAAAAGAGCTCAAAGACTATTTCTCAGAGAAGGAAGCTTGTAAACAGGAATTACTTCTACCTACTATAACTGTGATTTAAACCCTACCCAGCTCCCTTACACTGGAGCACTGCAGTAGCCTACCAACAGTTATCCCTGTGACAAGCCATTCTACTGTCATAACTGTCAGTGAGCTTCTTGAAAATGATGAGATGATATCATCCCTTTAAAGGTTTCCTTACATTTCAAAAGTCTTCAACATATCCATAAAGTTACACGATATAGGTTATGGGGAGCTAGGAGTGTAGCTCATTGGTAGAACTTCTTGCCTAGAATGCAAAAGGCCCTGATGACAAAAAGAGAGAGTAAGAGAGAGGATGGAGGGACAGAATGAGGGAGAGAGGGGAAAAGATAGCACATAATTTGGCTAGTTCTTAGATCCTATGTTCTATTACACTTCCTGTCCCTGGCTGTTCTCTATCTGTACAGATGTCCTTGACATTCTTCAAGCATACCAAGCTGCCTCCCAGAGGCTTCTTCTCTTGCTCACCTCTCTACCTAGAAATATTCTGATGGCTAGCCTATTGCATTCAGGTCTCTGCTCAATCGTCACATCCTTTGAGTGACCTTCCATGACCATACTAGTGAAAATTATACCCCCAGGGGAGGCAAACATTTCATGAACAAAAATCAAACCATACAGGAAGAACTAACAACCGGGACCTCCTTTTTTTCTTTTTTTTCTTTTTTTTTTTTTGTGGGATCGAGGTTCAAACTCACAACCTTGCACTTGCAAAGCTGGCACTTGTGCCACGGAGCTATCTCCCCAGCCCACGGGGACCTTCTCTTATTGAGAAGTTTCTGCACATCAAAAGAAGTTATGAACAGAGTGAAAACATAGCCCACAAATCTGGAAAAATCTTAAATAATAATCACTCAGACAAAGGTCTTCTATCTAGAATGTATAAAGAACTAAAAACATTAGGGTCCCAAAACTTAAAAACCTGATTGAAAAATGGGTATCTGAGATGAATATACACTTCTCAGAGAAAGAAATCCAAGAGGCAAATAAATACATGAAAAAATGCTGCACATCACTGGCCATTCGAGAAATACAAATTAAATCAACAATGAGACACCATCCACTACTCTAGAAAGAGTAGTTATCATAAAGAAATCAACTAACAATAAATGTTGGAAAGGCTTTGGGGAAAAAGGAACACTTACTTCTCCACTGCTGGTGGCAATGTAGACTGGTGCAACCATTATGAAAATCAGTGTGGAGACTCCTCAAAAACATAGGACTGGAAATGCCATTTCAGTCCAGCTATCCCCCTTCTGGGAATTTTCCCAAAAGAACTGAAAACATAATATCATAGTGATATATATGCAACCATGTTTATAACAGCACAATTTCTGATAGTCAAATTTTTGAAACAACCAAGATGCCCATCACCTGAGGAATGGATGAGAAAGATGGTGTTTTTGTACAATGGAGTATTACTCAGCTATAAAGAAAAACAAACTCGAAGGCTTCATAGTTAAGTGGATGAAACTTGAGTCTGTACTCATAAGCAAATTAAACAAGACCCACACGTGTATTGCCCCCTAGTGTAAGAACTCAAAAGAAGAATTTAAAAATGAAAGATAAAATAAAATTAAATGAAAAGAAATAAAACTTACAGATTAAATGATGAAGACAGGGAAAGGAGAAAAGTTAGGAAATTAGATAGGGACACAATCTAATGATAAGGTAATTGTCCTAAGAATTTCCATCAAGTTTTTGAAAATTGAATTTAATGGGTAAAATTTTCACTATACTAACTCTCTGTGTTATTATCTGTGAACTAGGCAACTACATAGAAGACAGCAATGTGGAATACTAAAACCAGGCTTGAAATACCTGTAATTTTGCTCTTCTATATGTGTCCTTTTTCTAATGTCATATCAAGAGAATACTTACTATATTCTTTTTTTTTAATTTGATGAAATTTTATTTGTTTTCAGTTTTTTTTTCTTTTTCTATTGTTTAAATTTAACAATGGTTATATTACATATTTTCATCATCAGATCAGTTTAGATTAATACATATAGATATATAAGATATTGTTTTTAAAGTAAATTTTGAGAAGATTTTTTTGGGTTTTTTGGCTGGCTCAGGTTGCCTTCAGGATAGGTGTGGGGATTGAACCATCATTCCCTGTGCCTGACTAGGATTGCCCGCACAGGTGCTTAAACCACTGAGCTAACCCGAAAGCCCCTCTTTAAAGTAAATTTTTAAAAGATAATAAAGGAAAATGAAAGACAAAAAAAATTTAAGACGTTCTGAAAGCATGTAATATTCTGTCATATGTCCCATCTTACATAACCATATCTGTTAATCTGAGCAACAGATTTGGCAATAAAAATAGATAATATATCAATCACTGTTAATCAGCTGTTCTTGTCTTGAAAATCTGTAATGTATGTATTCTTATATCACCCAGTTTCTGTCTGTGCTTTTGTTTCCTTCTTCAAAATAAAAGAAAATTATAATAAAAAGAGAAAATAATACTCCCATGGAGAGCACTTATTGTTAGTGCATATGTGTTATTTATCCTTTGCTTGTCTTTTCCTTTAAAATACAGGTCTTAGGACATCATGATTTTATTTTGTTGACTGTTATGTCCCAAGTACTTATAGAAATTTCTGCTCTGAGCAGGTCTTCAATAAAAATCTATTGAAATTTTTAAGAATCTATCCCATGTCCCTAAAACCTAGGGAAAAAATAAAAAGGATTATATTTAGAATTTTTTTATAAAACAATCCAGATTCTTTATTCCCATTAGCCTAATAATCCATGCTTGCTAAGAACATGAAAGCAAACAATGAAAAGATCAACATCAAAGTGACAGAAGGCAGAAGGCAGAAGGGATTACTTGTCAGAAAAGCTTCAGAATTAGTGTAATAAAAAGTCAAACTCAAAAAAAGAAAAAAGTCAAACTCACAGTACTAAAAACTTTTCAATCCTGCAAAATCAAAGTTAGCAAAGGCCTAAGTCTTTTTCAGTCACATTTTTTCTGCTACCTCAGCTTAGTGTCACACACTGAAGAAGGGATTTTCTGATGGACAAGGGTACCTTGACCTTTCGTCATGGAAAGTTATATAAGAATACTCTTACAGGGAGGTATGATTTATTAAAAAGATAGATTTCCAAAGGCTCATGCTATACACAAAAATTTAGGTGGAGTGGAAGACCACATTGAAGGGTTGTTTTGTTGTTGTTGTTGTTCTTTATTTTGTTTTTTAATTAATTGTTTGAATTTAAGTAGTAGAACTTTTCACATCAAAGTCCATATTTTCTATTATCAATTGGAAAGGTAAAAAGACTCATGATAGTTGCTTGGAACTGAGTTACACCTGGATGCCTAAGAAAGGGAAGGTACTGTGCAGCAGCTCCCATGCTTACTGTGGCTACTTCATGAGTTCAGGTAGTCTGTCTTGTGTTGCTACAACAAAATACTCCAAGCTGGGTAATTTCTAAAGAAAACTGGTACTATAGTTTCAGTATGAAATTGCCCCAGAATCCCACATGGAAAAGGCATACTTCCTGCTTGGTGCTTCTGAGAGGTATTGGAAACTTGAACAGGTACCACCTAATGGTCATCCTCTGGTCACTGGAATATGGCCTGGGAGGGGTAGTAGAAGCTCATCCCCCTTTCTTCTTTCTCTCTCTCTCTCTCTCTCTCATGCCCCATGTATGGGTGGAACAGTATATCCACTGCCATGAGTTGTTACCTCAATGTAACTAAGTTAGGGAAAGTAGTCTAAGCAGTCAGTAGGGTAGGGTCCTTGAAGGAGCCAGTGTAGAAGATGAGATAAAGACCTTGCAATTGTGGAAGAGATGGGTACTAGGGCTGTGGTCCAGACCTCAAGACAAAGGATGAAACAAATGCACCCAAATACTTGCCAAAGGATAAATATCAGGGACTGATACTCTAAATAGTGATCTATCAGCTTGAGAAAGCCAGGAAGAGTCACTATCCCAACTCCCTACCAGAAAAGCCCCTCTTCTGTATTTTTGCGTGCTTGCCACAAAACTTGCTTTCCCATTTGATCCCAACTTACTAAGTTTTTCCTGAGTAGTATTAGTATTAGTATTAGTATTAGTATTAGTATTAGTATTAGTATTAGCATTAGTATAGTATTATTATTTTATTTTAGGGAACGGTCTACAGTGTGTTCACAGTCTCACTACTAGATGAGACTCATAATGATCTACCTATTTACAGCCTCCCAGGAGCTGGGATTACAGGCATATGCCACCATGCCAAGTCTCAATTGCTAGCTCAGCATGCCCCAGGGCCTGGTCTGAATAGCAGGCTCAGGGATTGAACCCCCGGCCCCTGAGCCTGCTTGCAGGCTCTTTAATCCACTGCGCTATTTGGCCAGCCCTTGCCTGAGTATTATATTCATAATCTTATTGCTTGATCACAGTTTTGTCTCACTTCATGCCCACTTTGAGATTTCCCATTCTTTTCCATCTTGGACCCACCTCAGGTCCTGAGTTTGCTCTATAAAAATACCAAATAAATAAATAAATAAATTTTTTTTAAATATTTAAATCCCTGGAGAAAGCAGGGTCTTTGGTAACCCCAGTGGATCTTTCTCTCTCTCCTCTCTCTCTCTCTCTCTCTCTCTCTCTCTCTCTCTCTCTCTGTCTCTCTGAAAGAAGCTTTCTTTCCCCCAATAAGCATATTCTGCTTTTAATCTCTGCTGTTCCTAAAATTCATCCTTTGATGTCAGAGAACACAAACTAGCACCAGCTATCTAGAAGACTGGGAGTTTCTTTCCCCAGTAGCAATCACAGGCCCAAATGCAGTAAGGTCAACCAACCCTGGGTGTAAACTATCAAAATCTTTTTTTGTAAATTGGTTGTCTTGGGTGTTTGTTATAGTGATGAAAAGCTGGTTGACACAAGAGGCTTACTTAGCTCAGTTTTGGGAGCTGAATGTTCAGGATCAGTGACCTCACCTTTTCAACCTCTGCTGAGATCCACATATAAGTGGAATCACAAGGGGCAGGAACAGTATGTAGAAGACACCGTGTGGCAAAGCAAGGTGCCAGAAAGCTGCTTATTCTTTTCATAACAACTGAATCTGACAGGAATGAAACAAACAGTAAATATAGTTCCCAGAAACTTAACAATCTCCACTAGGCTTACCCTCTTAAAGACTCTACCATCTCTAAACACTACCATACTAAGAACCAGCTTCCAACACATCATGAACTCAAACCGTGCAAGCAGGTTCACTCATTTATTTTACCAGCCTGAGTACTTAAGTCTGGATTTTTTTGCTTTAAACTTAGTGGATTACTTGGCCCAAAACCAGAGAGACCATCAAAGAAGTACAAATACTCCTAATGGCCACACAGAACTACTAAGTACTGAAATGACACAAATCATGGAAATGTAGAATAAAGAATCAGAAATCATTTTGGCCTCATCAATATTATGGCAGTGCAAAGGAGACCAAAATAGGTCAAATTTTGAGTAGATCAGAGATAAAATCTCCTAAGTGCTGCCTATGCTCCCACTGGGAAGCTACCATGTGTATTTGCAGGTTAGCAAATATTGCAATGCAGCCCTGAGCAGGGTTGTTGATACTCAATACAGTGGCCCCTTGCTATTTTGTGGATTTTCAAAAACTATTAATCTAAATTATTTATCATGGATTTTTCTCTATACAGTGGAATTTTTCAGTATTATTGTTGAAATTCCATAGATTTATGAATTTAGAAAATAGTTAAGAGCATTGGAAGTGCTTTTAAAAGTGTAGGACAGGTTTAGAAGAGTGTGGGAAAGTTTGTAAAGCCTTAAAACATATATAAATACTAAAACAAATATAATGTCATTACTTCGCCGATTTTCACTTATTGCTAGGGTGGCTGGAATGTGGCCTCTGCAATAAGTGAGGGGCCATTATTCCTAATGTTCCAAAAATATGCTTAAATCCACAGTTATTAGAAAAAGGAAGCATGACTAACCAGTTATGAAAGGAGAACAAAACTGCGCCAGGCTTAGTGGTGCATGCCTGTAATCCCAGCCCCAGGAAGGCGGAGACAGGAGGATTACTGTAAGTTGGAGACCACCCTAGCTACAAAGTGAGCTCAATGGCAGCCTGAACTCCATAACAAGACCCTGCCTCAACAAGACAAAAGCAAAGCAAAACAACATCAAAGGTCAGCAAATTCTTTTGATGGACAGCCACAAAATAGATGGTTTCAGCTCTGCTGGTGATATAGTCTGTACTGCAACTCTCCCCACATACACAAGACATAACCAAATGGGTGTTATTTGCAGATAGGCACTGAAAGTAGAATTTCACAGAATTTTAATGGGTCATGATATAATTCTCTCCTTTTTTCTCCGAACCACTTAAAACTGTAGGACGGTATTTTTTCCTTCAAGCCACACAAAAACAGGTGGTGTGCCGAGTATGGTCTACAGGCCATTGTTGGCCAGTCACTCATCCCAGGATACACGAGAGAATTCAAATCTGCTCATCCCAGTGTATCAGTGCCTTGACATTTTAATGGCTATATTCTAATTGTATTATAGTTTAGGTTTATACAGTTTACTGATACCCTTTTATGATTTTCAACTGTGTGAAGTACACTGGCCAGGCACACATATGTTGCATTTCAAATGCACTTGTGATTTGTACATATTATAATACCAACAGAAAATTTCACCCAAAATATCACCACTCTAAGAAATAATGCTTGAAATATCTCTTTGTATTTCTTCCTGCCATTTTGAGGCATCTCATCCTCTTCTCATCTGGTGGGCACTTAGGAAGTTTATGACTTACCAAGATAAATAATGCTATAGTAAAGATATTCATTCTTTTTTGTAGTAGTCTCTTTACATCCCCAGAAGTGATATTACCACATAAAAGGATACTCAAACCTCTTAATTTGTTTTGGAAATTTATTTCCAAAAAGTTATATCAAAGCTACCCATAACATATGGGTCTACCAAAGCTGATTTCTCATGGGGATAAAAGAGTGGGCCAAGAAGCAGCCCAAATCTATCACTGATCCCAGTGTCACATGGGAAAGAAACTTTCACATTACACTCAAGTATTTTCATCTCTCCTATAGGAAAATGATAAATATTTTATTAAAAGAGGTCCTGAACAGAATGTGACCCAGCTTAAGCAATTTACAAATACTACTGAAACTTTTATTTTGCAAACTACGAAAGTAGCCAAATAAACATTCTATGACATGGTATTTGTACATTCAGGCTCTCACACAAGCTAGTCCCCAAGCTTGTTACAGTTCTTTTCTTTCTGACACTATTTTTAAAGAGACTTAAAGAGATTTACAGGGGAGAATTAAAAGCACACACTCAGAGAAAATAAAGTGTAGGCCTTCAAGATTGGGGTATTTATGTGTTTTGGGGAGCAGAACTTTGTGGAATTTGTGAACCTACAGAAAATTTGGGTTTGGATTTGACCAAACAACCAGGCCCAGCATGTGAAGGAGACCACCCTGGGCCCACCGGAAACCATTTGACATAGCAACCACGCCTAGCACATAAGTGAGACTGCCCTGGGACCACCAGAAACTCATTAGACCCAGCAACCAGGCCTGGCATGTGAGTGATACCACCCAAGCTCCTCCAGAAACTCATTAGACACAGAAACCAAGCTGGTATGCAAGGGAGACCACCCAGGGCCTGACAGAAACTCATTTGACCCAGCAACAAGGCCCAGCACGTGAGTGGAACTTCATCCATCAGACAGGCCCAGCATGCAAAACAGCAGCACAACTTCCTACGGAGAGGCTAGAGACAAGACCCATCCAGCTGATCTAGGGGCAGAACATCTTGCCAGAGAGGCACGGCCAGTTCACCTCAAAGGGCTACAGCAGAAAGAAGTGGACCACAACAGCCAGATCCAAGCTATACCCACCTGGACCAGTTTGAATTTGGTAGATACAGATCTGGTGCTAAGGCAAGAACTCTACCAAAGCTCTATAGCAAAGGTCAGAAGGCAGGGCTATACAAAATGACATAGAGAAGGAGCAAAATGCTCTCTCAGACCCTGAGCCCACCCAGAACAAATGCAGGAGACAATAGCATAGAAGAAATTGGAAATCACACACCTGAAATCTCTGAAATAACAGCATCTGTTTTGTACCGAAGGAGAGTCACATAGAGAGAAAACATTCTCACAGGCTTTCACAAAGAGCAAACTGGTCAAGCAATGGCCATAACTCATTCAGAAGGCTGACACTGACAACAGTTCTACAAACCACTGTACATGGTTTCAAAGTAAACCCTGAGGGGATTTTACTGACCTTGGAAGATACAAAAGTTACATGTTTTGTTATACAGGTCTTTCTTTAATGTGCCCTTAACCACCTAGTAGAAAAATTTAACGATGAAGCATAGAACATAAAGCCAGATTAGTATGCTGAGCTGTGAAAGGCTTAAATTCACAGCTTCCATCATTGCCAGTTTTTCCAATAACCCATTATGATAATGGAACATTGCATACGACTACTTTCTCTGAGTTCAATGAGAAGAAACTTTTTGTACCAATAATGATTAGAAAAATTATCACATCTACACCGTGTGCTCTGTATAACTACTAGGAGAACAACAATATGCATTGTATCAAATATTGGGAATGTACTGCTAATGTGTTTTGAAACTGTCACATTATTTCTTATTAAATGCTATACATATATATGGAAATAATAGCAACTGAAGTAAAGAAACAACTTCTGAAAGGTACAGAGGAAATCAGATCAGAAATAATTTCTTGAGAAAAGAAATGATATCTATAAGAAAAAAAAACACTAAGTGCTTCTAAAGAAAACACTGATAACAAATAGAGAGAATGGAAAAATAACAGAATCCTTGAATGAGCAATATAGGAATGTAATAGAATGTATGAAACAGATTCAAAGCACCTTACAGGAACTTAAAACCACAATTACAAGCTGGCAAAACTGTTTCAGTGAAAGTGAAGATAGATGTTCAGACCTTAAAGACATCATTGCAGCTAGTGAAGAGGTAAGAAAAGATCTCTTAAAAACAACTAGGGTACAGGAAAAACTAATTCAACATCTGCAAGATGATGCAAAGATGAACAACGTAAGACTAATAGGCATCAATGAGAAAGAAGGAGTCAATACAAACGACATAAAAAGAATATGGGCAAAAGTAATAGCAGAAAATTTCCCAAATAAGGGGAAACTATTTGATGTTCAGGTAACCAAAGCATACAGAACTCCAAGTAACATCAACCCAATTAAAACCATATCCAGACATATAATAATCAAGATCCAAGAAATTCAGCACAGGAACAGTATACTAAAAGCCTCTAGAAAAAAAGAAACATCACATTTAAAGGAAAATCCATCAGAATAATGGCAGATTTTTCTTCAAAAACCATCAAGCCAAGAAGAGCATGGAGCAAAGTGCTTCAAGTCTTGCAAGAAAACAAATTCCAGCCCAGACTGCTATACCCTGCAAAACTCTCTTTCAAGTTTAATGGAGAAGTGGAATTGTTGTACGATTTTTGGTCCAGTGCTGAAAGAAACGATGAGAAGACCTGATGATGTAGCTTCAGAGGACTCACTGAGATTTCTCTTCCTCAGTGAGCCCAGAGCCTCAGAAGGCTCTTCTTTTTATTTAGCATTTAAAAAATGGCTAAGGAGTATACATCACTACTTTAATAGACACAGCATATTACAGACATGTAGCTCATGAAAATGCTTCCAGACAATACTTTAAGAAGGGGAGGAGGCAATAATTGGTGTCAAGTAAGCAAAGAACAGGGCACCCATGGGAAGAACTGCCATCCGCAACTCCAGTTTTTATACCATGGAGTGCCAATCAACTATAAAGGATAAACTTAAGGCATATTTGGTAAATGGATATAACTTGAGATTATACTTATAGGAGACATAAATCAGACTCACATGGGAAGCATTATTGTCTCCCTAGTGTAAGAAGCTGACAGAGTAAGAACTAAAATGTGCAATAGATACTGGGAAATAGGAAGAAACTGTTCAAAAGGAAAAAGAAACTTGGCTGAAGGAAAGGAGAAAAGAACAAAGAGAAAAGGAGAAATAAATATATATCATAGTTAATACAATTATGCTACTTATTTCTATTGGTTCAATTGAAAAGATTTTACTTATATTGTTTGGTCAGTTCATGCCTAGATCTCATAATCTGAACAACTACTTTGAAGACAACTATATCCAATGGATTAATCTTTGTTACTCTCCTACTATTTTGTTTTGAAAATTTGTATCATTGTTTTATTTATTTTTTTTGTATTTGTTAGGGAAGGGTCTACAGGGTGTTCAGGGTCTCACTGCTAGATGAGACTTATAGTGATCCACCTGTTTATAGCCTCCTAAGAGCTGGGATTACAGGTGCACACTACCACACCCAGTTTCAATTGTTGTCTCAGTGCACCCTGGGGACTGGACCAGCACTACAGGCCGGGGGACTGAACTCCCAAAATCGAAGATCCATCTTCCTGTAGCTATTTCATGTTGTGGAGAGCTTAGGGAGAAGGGAGGTCTCAATCTGCCTACTCAAGAATCAAAAGTCTCACTCTTGCTGATCCTAGAAAGATAAGCTTTGTGGCTTGATAAACCATCATCACTTGATAGACTAGAAAAGAGAACAAGGACATTGGCAAGTCATGAATGTGTAAGTTTTGCTTTACAATCATGTTAAATAAGAAGTCCAAACTTAAAAGTAGACTGTTGGTAGCTCCAAACTGTAGTAAAAGATAGAAAAAAATTAGGCAACTTTTGGCATAAACTCTTCATCATTAATATTAACCTCTATTGGTCTTGAGGTCTTACTCAAGTGCAACAGTTGGAGTCTGATAGTATATCAATTCCTCCCTGTTTTGTAAGAAATCAAATTTTCTCCTATTTTAATTATAATACTAGAAAAAGAATACATTAAAGATGGAAATGTTTCTGTATCTCTCTAATAAAATTTATATTGCTATTTAACATAGATGTCAGAGGCTAGGGAGAAAGCTCAGTGGTCTAAGCAAGCTATCTCCTTGCAAGTGCAGGGACCTGGGTTCAATCCCTAGTACTGCATGCCATGTCAGCCCCATGCTGAGCAGACCAGTGAAACCAAGTGTGGTAGTACACACCTGTAATCCCTGTGCTGGGGAGGCTGAGATAGGAAGATCACTACAAATTTGAGCTGCGTAACAAGATCATGGACTAACAAATTAAATAAATGATTTTTTAAAAATAAATAAAATAAGAGATCAGCAAATTCTAACCTTAAGTTTATAACATCTGTTATCTACATTCTGATATTTCAAAGTGAATGAAATCAGTACACCTTAAGCCTCAGAACTAGTATGAAACTAATTTACATGTATAAAAATGTATTATTTTGCTGGATGTGGTGGTGCACACCTGTAATCCCAGCACTTTGGAAGCTGAGGCAGAAGGATCACTGATAGTTCAAGGGCACCCTGCACTATACAGTGAGTTCAAGGCCAACCTGGACTATTGAGTGAGAACCTGTCTCAAAAAAGAAAACATTATTTCTCTTTATTCCCTCTGATACAAGAACAATATTCCCCAGCAGATTAAAGATCCTTCTTAGGCAGATGCAGTGGCCAGAATTTGGTCCCCAGACTGCATGCCTGCCCCACCCCCAGGGCCCAGCTGAGAGGATGATAGAGACAGGATGTGGTGGTGCACGCCTGTAATCCCAGCGCTTGTGAGGCTGAAAATATGAAGGATCACTGACTGAGCCCACTCTGTGTAGTGAGACCCTGTAGACCCTGTGCCAAATACATAAAAAATTAAAATAATAAAAAAATTCACTTTAAAAAAACCCCTCAGAATTGGTGACATCAATTAAAATGTTAATGTGTTATTGGAATGGGAGAAACCTATAATCTTTGTCTAGAGCCTGTAATCTTGGGCTGAATGATATCCAAAAATGAAATTAACAAACTTCTTCAGTAACTTTTCCTAATGTTTAATCATTGCTCTCAGGATGGTGTTTTGTGCCTATTTTCAATGATACAGTTGTACATTTGATTTAAGCTGCAGTTGGAAGCAGTTTTGTTTTAAATTGAGGCAAATCTGGACCTACAAACTAATGCCTCTGTGCCATACAGATTAGCATATTCATATATCTTCCAAAGTAATGTAGAGAAATGTCTGCATTCTCAAAGGAATGGGAATGCCATTATAATGAGTCTACTACTCTTATTCTTAACAAGTAAATTTAGGATTTTGTCCCTCTTTTGTACCATTCTGAAAATGTGCTATGCTGGGTTCAGAAAACTTCAATTTTACAAGTGTAAAATAAGGAGAATGAAGTGAGGTCTATCTTTTACCTTGAGAACAAGCTTAAAAATCCATCATTTAAAAAAAATCATTCATGCTTAATTGATTTGTTTGTTCTTAAAATAAAATAAATGAAGTCAGTTTGCCAAATTTTTACAGCAGAGAAAATTTTGCAGGCTCCAATGAAAAGCCTTACACTAACTATCAAGGTTTTGGCTCCATCGTGTGGTCATTTTGGTTTATTTCACTTTTTCTGAATATGTTAAAATTATACTTTTGGCCATTTTCCTCACATCCTGGTGCTCTATGTTCTACTTTTGTGGATTCATTTAAAAAATATTCTACATGCAAGTAAAATCACACGTCTATCTTTCTGTGCCTGGCTGATATCACTTAGCATAAAGTCCTCCAGGCTTATCCCTGGCAGAACTCTCTCCTTCTATGACACTGCATACTCTTGTGTGTGTGTGTGTGTGTGTGTGTGCTCATGATGTGGAGGTGCCTCAGGTTTTCTTTATCATTTCCTTCATCAGTGAACGCTTCAGTTGTTCGTTACTATGAATAAGGCTGCAATAAACATGCAAACAAACTATCTCCTTGAGATGTTTATCTTATTTTTTTATGTAAGAACAGCCATGGGATTGTTAGAACGATGGTAATTCTCTTTTTATTTTTTTCAATTCCTCCATATTTTTCAATTATGATCACATCAATTTATATTTCCTGTTAAAATACAAAAGGGTTCCCTTTACTCCTCTTGCTTTTCAACATTTGTTATCTTTAGATTGTTAGATAAAAATCATCCTAACAGGTGTGAGGTGACATTTATTGCAGTGTTGCTTTCCCTGGAGATTAGTGCTGTTAAGAAAACTTCATGCATTTTTTTGGCCATTTATGTATCATATTTGAGAAACTATCTATGAACTTACTATGTCAATTTTTAGTTGAGTTTATTATAGTTCACCTACTGAGTGTTATAGGCTTCTTATATATTTTGAATATTAATCCTTCCTAAGATATGCAGCTGACAAATATTTCCACCCAACCTCTAAAGTATCTTTCATTTTGTTGGTTGTTTTCTTTTTCATACAGAATTCTTTTGCTGTAATCCCATGTTTTTGTTAACTGTTTTTTTGGTGTCCAATGCAAAAAAAAAAAAAAAAGAAAAGAAAACTAGTAAGACCAGTATTTGGGGGCCAGCAAGATAGCTCAGCAGACTAAGCACCTACACCAGCAAGCCACAGGGACTGAGGTTCAATCCCAGGCACCACATGCCATGCTGGCCCCACTCCTGGGTACACTGAGACAGCCACTGAGACTGAGCATGGTGGCACATGCCTATAATCCCAGTGCAGGGAAGGCTGAAAAAAGGATCACTATGAGTCTGAGCTATAGTGAGATCCTGTACCAAATACATAAAGACAAGTGTTTTTGTCTTTTGTTTTGTTCTAGGAGTTTGAGTTTTAGGTGCTATGTTTAGGTTTTTCATCTCTAATGTGAGCTGATTTTTTGTTCATGGTATAAGACAACAGTCCAATTTCATTCTTTTGAGCATGGATATCCAGTGTTTCCAATTCTGTTTATTGAAGAGATCATCCATATGAACTGATGGATATGCTGACTACTCTTCACTTGGTTATTACTCAAGTTATACATGAATCAAAACATCAGATACATCCATCATTCATATCTATTGGTCAAAGCTTTTTCTCAATTTCTATGTAAATAAAATTAAAGCAACATTCTTTAATGTATGGAATATACATTATTATATCAAGAGGGAACATTAGATAGGCATAGTGGTTCCTGCCTGTTATACCAACACTCAGGAAACTGAGGGAGGAGGATTGGCATAAAGTCAAGGCCAGCCTCAACTACATAATTTCAAGGCCATCCTGCACAACATAGCAAGACCCTGCATCATAAAAAAAAAGTTAAAAGAGGGTAAGTTGTAGTAATAGATGTTATGATTTTTAAAAAACACACACATCTCAAATAACCGATTCAGGAAGAAAGGAAAAACTTAACAGAAACCATAAGAAAAGAAATCTGCAGGCCAATATTTCTAATGGACCTGGATGAAAAAATTCTCAATAAAATACTCATAAATTGGATTTGATGACACATGCAGAGAGCCATATAGTACGACTAGGTGATGTTTATTCCTGAAATGCAATGATGCTTCAATATATACAAACCAATTATTGTAATATACTAAATAAAATCCATTGAAAACATGCAACACACATTCATAACCAAAGAAAACAAGCAAAAAATTCAACAAGGTAAGTACACATGGATGTGTCTTTGATGTAATAAAAAATTTATGTGAAAAGCCCACAGCTGATATCATACTGAATAGTGAAAAACTGAAAGTTTTTTCTCTAATACCAGAAATGAGAAAGGATGTCTACTCACTCTGTTTCTGTTTAACATGGTAGCAAACAACTCAACCTGGGGAAAATTAGACAAAAAAGAAAGAGAAGACATTGAAATAAAAAATTAAAAGTAAAATTGTCTCCTTTTACAGATGACAGATTTCATATATAGGAAACACTGGAGACTCCTCCAGAACAACTATTAGAAGTAACAAATTTAGTAAAAGTACAAGATACAAAACAAACATGAAGGAATAATTTGTGTTTCTAGGTACTAATATGAGCCTCTGGAAATAAAATAACTCCATTTTCTGTGGCATAAATATATACACAGGAATAAATAACCAAGGAAGTTAAAGCTCTGTATACTGAAAACTGTAAAAGAAATTGAAAAAGACACGAATAAGAAACATAGGGCCCGGCAGGATGGCTCAGTGGTCTAAAGCGCCTGCTTGGGAAAGCTTGGGCGGCTTCAGGGACCGTGGTTCAATCCCCGGCACCACACGCTGCGCCAGCCCTGCCCTTAGGGTGGGCTGAGCCGGCCATAAAAATGAGTGAATAAACAAAGGTTCTGAAACAAGAAAAAATAAATAAATAAATAAAATTTTTAAAAAAAGAAATATGTCTTATGAGCATGGATTGAAAGAAATTAATGCTATCAGACTATACAGGTTAACATACATATATGATCCATAGGTTTAATGTAATATCAACCAAAATTTCGATAGAATTCTTCACAGAAATTTTTAAAATCTTGGAATTTGTATCAAAAAAGAAAGAACTTGAATTACCAAAGGCACCCCGAATAAAAAGAACGAAGCAAAATATGTGGGCCAGGGATATAGCTCAGTGGGAAAAGTACTTGCCTGGCAAGCACAAGGTCCTAAATTGAATCCCCAGTATCAAAAAATAAAAATTAAAAAGAAATAAGATGCCTCACTATATTACAAAGATATAATAATCAAAACAGCATGGTATGCACATAAAACTAGAGAAATAGGATAATGAAAGAGAAATAAACCCACACATTGACAGTCTATTGATTTTTGACAAGAGTAACCAAGAGCACACATTGGAGAGAGGACAATATCTTCAATAAATGGTCCTGAGAAAACTGGATGTGAATATGCACAAGACTGAACCTAGATCCCATCTCAATGCAAGTAGCAACTTAAAATGTATTAGAGACTTAAACATAGGACTGCCAGAATATAGAGTATAGAAATATGTAGTTACCAGAATAAAGCACTTAAAAAAGGTTATTTCAGTAAATTTTTTTGGATAGGACCCCAAGTGTACAAACCACAAAAGTAAAAGTTCATAAACAGGGTCAAGTTAAAATTCTTTTGCATAGCAAAGGAAAATAAGCACAGTACAAATGATCTATACCATGAAAGAGATTATGTGCAAATTATACATCTAACAGGGGACTAGGCCCCAGAACATGGGAGAAGCTCTAACAACTCAACAGCAAAATAGTAGTAGTAGTAGTAGTAGTAGTAGTAGTAGTAGTAGTAGTAGTACTAGTAGTAGTAGTAATAATTACTATTATAATAACCTATCTTAAAATACAAGGGCCAACCAGGTAGCTAAGTGGACTAAAGCACCTGCTTAGGCAGATGAAGGGACCAGGGTTTGATCCCTGTCACGCTTTGCTGGCTCCAGCCCTGGGGCGCACTGAGACAGCAACTGAGACTGAATGTAGTGGTGTGCACCTGTAATCCCAGATCTTGGGAGGCTGAAAACAGGAGAATCACTAGAAGCCCAATCTGTGTAGTGAGACCCTGTAGACCCTGTAATAAATACATTTAAAAAAATATGAAGAAAGGGCTATACATAAATCACAGTGAAAGACTGCTTATGTAGGCTCCATAAAGACTATTGTTCATTTTCCAGCACCACAAAATAACTGCTAATGATATGAATTGCCATTTCTCAAGATGGCCAAAACATATATGATAAATGTTCAATATCATTACAATCAGAAACATGCAAATCAAAGCTAAAGGGTACTACCCCATGCCAGTTAGGACAAGGATTACCAAAAAAAAGACAAAAGAAAATAAATAACAAATGCTGGTGGGAATGTGGAATAAGTGAAATTCCTAAGACTATTGATGGAAATTTAATTTAGTAGTTATTTTGGTAAATGGTGTAAAGCTCCTCAAAAAATTGAAAATAGCACATTAGTACCATAAATTACAGTAATTATATATATATATATATATATATATATATATATATATATATGGAACAAAAATAAAATCAGCATGTGAGATATCTGCACGCCAGGCACACTTTACAATAGCTCGGTTATTGAATTCACCTACCAGTAAGAAAATGGATTAAAAAATTACATATATAAAGAATTTAAGTACTTTTTTATTTCTTCTTTGTCCAAAAGATCATTTAAAATATGTTCTTTAATTTTCACTTGTAAATTTTTACATTTTGTAACTGCTATGGATTTCTAGGTTTATTCTATTGTGCTTTGAGCCAACACTTGATAGGATTTCAATCATGTTAAATTTATTGAAACTTGTTTTGTTATGCATAGTTTGATTTATCCTGAAGGATATATTTTATGTCCTTAACAAGAATGTGTTTTCTTTTGCTTCCAAATAGAAAGTTCTATATTTGTGTTGAATCTATTTGGTCTAGACTCTATAGTGTTCTCCAAGACAGAAGTTTCTATATTGGTTTTCTCAGTGTTCTATCCACTACTCAAAATCAGATGTTAAACTCCTCAATTATTTTGGATACTAAATGTTTTATTTAAAGATTTTTTAAGCCGGGCATGGTGGCGCACACCTGTAATCCCGGCACTGGGAGGCTGAGGCAGGAGGATTGGTGAGAGTTCGAGACCAGCCTGGGCTACAAAACTGAGCTCAAGGCCAGCCTGAACTGTACAGCGAGACCCTGTCTCAAAAAGACAAAAAAAAAAAAAAAGATTTTTAGTGTAAAATATAAAAGGTGTTCAAATAGAAATTACATTGTGCTGGCCAAGGTATTATTCTACATACTAAAAATCAAAACAAATTTATAATAAATGTACAGAATTGAACAAGCATGTAACTTGATATTTAATCCAGGGTTCGTAAAATAATCTGACCACATACATATGCAAAATAAATTTTTTTCTAAAATATTAAATGCCAACCATTCTGACTGACTACTACTTATTCCTCAAGTAAGTTTTTTTTTTTTTTTTAATTTTTGCAGTACCAGGGATTGAACTCAGGACCTTGTGCTTGCCAGGCAAGTACTTATTCTACTGTGCTATCTCCCCAGCCCACTTCCAGTAAGGATTTTGAGAGGACTTCTATATAGCATAAAAAGAACTCACATGGAATACAAAGACTGCAAAAAATAGAACACTTACAAAATATTTTTAAAACTCAATATATTCAATGGTAAACCAACAGACTGAAAAAGAATTATGTATTAGAGTCAGCCTAACAGATTGAGAAAAAATGTTGAAGACAGATAGCATCCACTGTGTTTACAGAAACCTGGAGGAAAGGCACTATGAAAGTGTTGGTAGGGTGGTAAAACTTCCTGGGAAGGAAGTTGCCAGTATTTGCCAAAATTTTTAATTTGCAGAGCATTTGCATCAGAAATTCTACTTCTAGAAAAATATTAAGTACTGAGGCAGATATACAAAAATTTATGTATGAGGAAGTTCATAGAACACTTCTTTTGTACATCAAAATATAAAAATTTGAAGCATTTTTTAACCATTAGGAACTGGTATGAACAGCATAAAAAGACTAGTATAGTTCACCTACTGTGTGAGGAAAACATGTCCATGATCTGTACTTACACAGTAAAGGTCTTTTACACCACTATACCCAAAGTGAAGGAAGAAGCTCCTGACATTCCCAAATCCTAAGCCAAAGTAGACTTTGAAAATCCAAATGATAGCGCTAAAAGTCCATAGCCAAAAAGTTCATGTTTATATTTATTGATACTTATATTTATCTTAGAAGAGCAATCCAAGGACAAACAAGATTAACCACTAAGTCTTCAAGATTCCCCTGACCACTGAGACTGCCAGGAAGCAGATAGAAAACCATGCTCCATCCAAATCATGGGACGCAGGAGCTAAAACACACCAGACAAAACAGGCTGTGCGCAAGCTCTGTGACACTGATGTGGTAAAGGTCAACACCTTGTCAGACCTAATAGAAAAAGTGGGCATCTCTTGAACTGTCTCCTAACTGTGAGGCTTTGGGTGTTACTAGCAAAATTAGGATCATCTGAACTGAGTCTAACTTGCTAACTCTAAATATATATTACTATTCACAAAAGATAACAAAAATGTAAAAAATATTGTCTTATTATCTTATAGCAAGGTAGTTTATGTATTGAAGTATTTTTTATAATAGCACAATGGAGTTTTATACTTTCTTCTAAAAATTTCACTATATGTTTGTTTAGTTATATCTCTGAATATTATGCTTTACGATGCTGATATAAATGGAAGATTTTATTCATTACATTTCTTATATGAGTTTTTTTCACAGCTTATGTAAAACTTGTTAAGGTTTATGTAGTAAAACCTCTGGCTCCATATATTACTTATAATTGAGCACCTAAATAAATTATTTTATTATTTCTGATTATTTGATAGCTGTACCCACACACTATTTTTGCTTCTATTCATAAGAAGAGAAGGTATTTTACTACTAAATAAGTTGGAAAAGACAGAAGAGAAACACAAAATTATTCACATTGGAAAGTAAAAATTTTACAAACTCAAAGAAGGAACTATAGTCCTCAAATGAAAATTCCTAAAGTCGTTCTCATTGTGAGGAGTGGTGTTCACACTTCCTTTAGGCAAACAGCTCTTTCTCGAAATAAAATAATAGACAGATACACATTACCTAAGACAGAGGTCATCTGATTGTTGCTGTGGTGGGGACTGACACAGTAGCCTGGTTAAAGGGGCAAACTTCCTCACAACCTTTGACATCCTCTACTGGAACTGCACAGCCCAGTCTGAAAAACTCCATCACTTCTTTCTATCATTACCTTCCATTCCTGAGGACTGAGCTCAAAGTTTTAATCTTCTTTAGGAAGTAGCCTTCTGAGGGATTTGCATTCTTCTTCTACCAGAAATGTTACTCTCTTTTGATGAAATATAATTAAACATGCACAAAAAAACAAGCAAACGAACAAAAAATAGGGCATTTATGGTCAGTCACAATAGAATAATCACATTGTGGGCTTGGGCTTGGCTTCAAGGAATCAGAAAACAAAATACCACATAGTGATTCTTTGCTTTAAAATGCGTTTAACAAATTCTTAAGATTTCTTACCTACTGAGCTTAAAAATATACCACAGCAAGTGATTAAAATGTCTTTGTTTCTGTTGATCTGAAGTCTTCAATTATCAATTTAACAAAATTTTTCTGTATATAATTGAAGAGAATGTCTCCACAAGTCAGGAAAATAAAACCAAATTGGAGAAGAAGCAAAAATATTAAAAATCTAGACCCAATATTGTGCTTCACAAGAATAAGGTCTTTATCCAAAAATCATTCTGCAAGTTTCATTTGCATGATTAGATAAACTGAGAGGTCTGCTATCTGGCAAACACCCACTTATAAACGTGGTTGTTTTAGTCCTATGTTAGGCAGAGCTGGCACCTGTGCTTTGAATTCTCTTCCTCTTACAATCTTGGCTCACAACTACATATACATGCATAAAATTCCATCTGGTGGTATATGGGGTGGTTTTCACTAGAAAACTGCATTTGGCAAGCGGATGAGGTAATTTATCAAAAGCTTTCTGCATGATGAAACTATCTCCTAGCCATATACTTTCTGATTAACTAAGTAGGCTAAACTACATTGTTTTTAAGTAAAAGCTTTCTATTCAAAGCATGTCTTTACAGAGAAAGGAGCTGTCATTCTCTGAGCAATCACGTTGACCAAAAGGCTTTCTTTAAAGTAAAGTCTGTCAGCTGCCAGAGGCTCTATAAAAGTACAGTATGATACAAAGATTAAATGAGTATCTTTGATAACTGCCTTGCCACAATTGATGTAAAGAGAATACATAGTTGAGAAAATTATAGCCATCCAGACTCACATTATTAAATTAGCTTAGCCAAGATTGAATGCACTAATCATTTTGCCATTAGCATAACCTGCTTTTCTTTCTTTCCTTAAGTGGTTACTGTACACCTGCTACAATTTGAAATGATCTGAACCCACTGAAATTCGTGTTGCAAAGCATTTTAGGTGGTGCTGGGAATAGAACTCATGCATGAACTGTCACACATACATAGCACAACATGTTCCACCACAAGCGTCACTCCTGGCCCTCATATAGAAATTTGACCACCATTGCAACAGTGTTGGGAGGTGGGGTCCATAGGAAGAAATTGGATCTTGAAGCAGAGCTTATAGGAGTTTAATGTAACTCCTGCACCGTGACTTAGTTGGTCCAAAAGTGGCCGTTACAAAATGAACCTGGCACCTCCCCTCACACATGTGGCCTTCTTACATGTGTCACTCTTTCCTATGCTCTTCTGCCATAAACCAAAGCAGCATGTGATTTTTGCCAGACATTGTCCAAGGTCATGATCCTCCCCATTTCCAGAACCATTACCCAAAGTACTGAAAACCTCTTTTATTTATAAATTCCCCAGCATCTAGTGTTTTGGGATTGCAGTACAAACTGGACTAAGACAATAGCTATCCTCAGCTTTTAGCTAAACTCTTGTTCTCTGGGTTGAGAGTTAATAAGTTGCATGGTGTAACTTCTCTGCGCATGGCTAGAAGATCTACATAGAACTAGCTTTTGTCTTTACTTTCCATCTACAGAACTTTTCCCTTGATTCTGAGCACATTGCATATTTAGTTATATATCAAGTGTTGCTGAAAAAAGTCTGGTATCGTTTTGGCTGTCTTATTTTCATACAACTTGTATTTTATCACTGCTACTCTTTGCTATTTTCTCTTTACCACTAGTAGAGGTTTCATTTGAATGTGCCTGCAAATCTAATTCTCAATCTAATTGTAGGAAATATGAAAGGCACATGCTCCACTACTGAGCTGCACTCCCACCCCTCATGTTGAAATCTGATTGTGACTGCAACAATAAGACTTGCATATTTTCATCTGAAATTTTTGCTTTCTTAAGTCAGTATCCTTTTCTAATTTATATTTCTATTTTTCTTAATGTTGCCCAGCATGCAGTGTACCAAATGCATCTAATGATTTTTTAATAAATACAATTGGAAAAAAATAAATGTACATTTCACTCAAAGGTGTGACTCAAACTAAAACTTGTACCAAAATTTTCACAGTAGCACTATTCATAAAAACCTAAAAGTAAATACAATACAAATGTCAATCAAATGATGAATGGATAAAGAAAATATGGTGTCTTGTACAATGGAATATTATTCAGTCATAAATGGGAATGAAACATGGATACATGCTATAATCCAGGTGAAATTTTTCATGGTACTGAGGATTGAACACTGAGCTTTTCCACTGAGCTACATTTCTAACACTTTTTAATGTTTTCAACCTTGACACATGATCTCACTAAGTTGTAACTTCACCCAGCTTAGACTCAAACCTGTGATCTTCCTCTCAGCCCATAGTTCTAGGATTACTGAATGTGCCACCATACCTGGCTCCTGGCAAATCTTGAAAATACACTGAGTAAGAGACAAAACACGAATTACATATTACTCATCAAGAATAGATAAATCTGTAGCACAGAAAACAGTAGTTTTCAGGGTCTCTCAGAAGAGCATAATAGATGATTATTTCATGCATATGGGATTTTCCTTTGGAGTGATAAGAAAACCTTTGGAACTAGATAGGAATATCTGGGGATATACAAAATGCCACTGCAGTCCATGCTTTAATTGGTCAGCTTTATATTAAATACATTTCACTTCTTATTTTTACATGAAAATATACCAACAAGCATTTATTTCTAAGGTGGAAATCTTTATCCCTACAAACTTCAAATCATTGTTATATTATTTAGACAATGTGTTTAGATGTTATACTATTTACATAGTATAGAAAGGCATCATACTAGCAAAGTGGCAAGGTCACAGTTATTATCCTCTCTTGGACAGAAAGGCCCCTTCCATCTCCTTTAG
This sequence comes from Myocastor coypus, assembly GCA_004027025.1. NCBI lineage: Eukaryota > Metazoa > Chordata > Mammalia > Rodentia > Myocastoridae > Myocastor > Myocastor coypus. The sequence continues at coordinate 95,882 of PVJA010001771.1, forward strand.
AAGACTTGCAGCTGTGGTTCATCAGATGTCAATTGGTTAGGATGATGATTGCATGTTTTTCACCACTATTCTACATTGAGTTTCAGTATAAGAAAGGTCACAGGCCTAATTCTAGCCTAGCTTTGTTCCTGTTTTAGTTATGAGTAGACAGCTAGTGCTCCTGTTGATTAGACAGCAAAGTGCTTGAGAAAAAAAAAAAAAAAAAAAAAACTTGAAAGGGGATTCCAGCAAACCTTTCCCTAAAGCATTTACTTTGCTGTGTCTACAACATAGTGTTGTTGTTTCATTTTTCTATGCAAAATTTAAACACTCCTGAATACTTCCTATGTACCTGATATGCATTGTGGTGGTTAGGATAACTACAATCCAAGCAAAGATGCAGCCCGTATGGGGCTTGCCTTCTAAAGGAGAAAGAGAATAATAAGCACTATACTGAATAAGAAAATGAATTTCATAATTTTGCAAGCCAGTGATGTGCTGGGTAGAGGGGAAGAAACATAGCTTCAAAGCATTAAAGATGTAAAGAGAGTAATCAGGGTTAACCTGTGAGACAGTGGCAGGGAAATGATGGTAAGAAAGAATCAGACCTCTAAGGAACCAATATTAATGATGGTGCTTGCCCTGGCAAAGCCTATGCAAATATCCTAAGACAAGACATATAAACACAGAAGGAGCTGGGCGTGGTGGCACATGCCTGTAATTCCAGCACATGGGAGGCTGAGGCAGGAGGATCCGGGTGAGTTTGATACCAGCCTGGGCTACAAAAGTGAGCTCAAGGCCAACCTGAACCGCATAGAGAGACCCTGTCTCAAAAAGGCAAACACACACACACACACACACACACACACACACACACACACACACACAGAAGGAGAAAAGTATAGCAGGAATATAGATGAGCGACAGGAGAAGGAACCAAGATGAAAACAGATGAAGAAGCAAGTAAATCACACTGGGTCTTGGGGGACAACTCTGAAGACTGATTATTATGAGAGAGAGATAGGGAACTACAGAAAAGTTTTCTGTGTAGGCTTAGACCATATCCTATTTGACTTCCAATTGTTTCAGGAGGATTTCCACCCCCACCCACCAATGACTGGCTCATCATGTCATTTTCTAAATCAGATGTTTCTTCTGCATATTTCAAACTCTTGCTCTTATTTTAGCCACTGCTACAGTTATTAGCTGTGTGCAAGCTTTTACTTCTTCGTGCTGAGCTAAGTGTATTACCGCTTTCTTTAGCCTATATTGTAATATCTCTTGCTTTCTAAAGAAGAATTTATTTGAGCCCAGCCCAGGATGTCTTCCAAATCACTTGGGATTTGTGCATTCTTAATCCAAAGGTACAAGGGAGTTAATGTCAGTGAAGCCATCCTGAACCATGGAAGACCAAAGCTTATAAAGAAAGCCACCCTTCTTGTATCTCCCAACCTAATAGTTCTTAGATGTAGTGCATAAGAGGTCACAGAGTCCCGCTGGATCCAGCACTAAAATACACATTGCACTGGACCAAGAAGACTCAATAAAGACAATGCATTGGCCTCCCTCTTTTCCCACTTTCTGTACCTCTGTTCTGTGGAGTCGTATTTCCAACGAAGCTCACCATACGAGCATATATCTCAGTTCTACAAACATAAGATACCCCTCTACTTTCAAACCATAGCCCTATGACCCCTGAGTGAAGTTCCTGGATATGGTACCTCCTTGGAATCGCATCTATGTCACACTCCCACAGCCTTGATTGACAGCTAATTGTATCCTTCTTGCCTCTTCAGTTCCTTGTACTTTTCAGTCAATCTCCATTCTTTCATGGATGAGAGGCATAAAGTGAAGACAGACAACAGGCAAACACTAGATTTCAGGAGGCCTTGAATGCCCAGAATTTATAGGGAGAACAGAGTTACAGGCTGTTTTAGTCAGCGGAGCAATTTGATCATGTTCTTGAAAATTAACCAATGGTAGCATAGAGGATGGGATAAGATAGAAAAATTCTTAAACTAGGAAGAGTAGTAGCAAAGAGATCTGAGGAATATTCACTGTAATGGTCACCATTTTCTCATTAAACTGTCATCTGAGTGAGCAGAGTGGAAGGGGAAGAAAAAAGAACTAAGATTATTATGTACATGTACCAACTCTCACAATGAATAAGACCATATGCTGCAAACGTGTACTAACAAAAACTTTTTGATTTACAAAATAAAAATATAAAACTGTCATTTGCTAATAATGGTGCACATAGCAGTGGAGTGAGAATCAGAGTAAATGCTAGATGTGTCCCTAGTGAGACCCACTGGTGGAGGTTTGGGCTTCTGGGATTGAGGCCATCATGTATGTCAGGTGCAGTGAAGCGATAAACACATGAAGGAACTGGAGATGTGAGAAATGTGGCGGAACAGACACAGCGCTGGACTTTAATTGGATAGAGAAAGTAAAGAAGACAGGGAGCAAGGCTGAAGATCTAGTAACCAAGGCACACCAGGTATGGTGGCACATGCCTGCCATTCCAGCCCTTGGGAGGCTGAGGTAGGAGGACCACCATGAGTTAGAGGCCAGTCTAGGCTACATAGTGGGTTCAAGGCTAATCTGAACTGTGTAGTGAGACTGTATCTCAAAAAAAGAAAAATATTCTACAGTAAACTAAAACCAAAACTAAATGAATGGATAAAAGAGTCAAAGACAATTTTTGAAAGGATGAATTTCGAAGGAGACAAGGAAATCAATCATTGCAATCTTCATTTTACTCATTTGTAGTATTACAATTCTGTGTAGAAGATTTGACATAAAAATATGGGTACTAATGATGGAAATGAAGTTTAAGGATTATCTGAGGATTTCAAGAATAATTGGATTGAATATATAATGAAATTCAATGCCACTTAATTTATGGGCCTTAATTATTTTAAACTCTAAAATGACTTTAAAGTCTGAAGTGAAAGAAACTTCTCTTGGTTCCACATAAATATTAATATGGGCTCATGTCTGAAAAATGAGACCAGATTCTATAACAAAATTTGGTATTGGCAATAAGATTTTTAGTAATTGCCGGAAATAAGATCCAGAGCCATGATCCTAAATTTATTAACAACAATGCCCATCATCATCAGAAACTAAATCCCGTATCTGAAAGAAATTAAGAAACCACTGAAAATACATTAGCAATCTTTTAAACTAATTTTAGAAGCAAATTTGCATCCCCAGAAATACACATAATATATACATATAATTTTGATAATATTTCTTTGCTCTTCATAACTTTTCCAATTTTTACTCATTGTTTTCACTATTAGAACAATTTTATACATAAAATGAAAGCCAAGATCAATGCAAAAGCTAAGTTAAGAATTACATCTATAAACTACCAGACACTTTTGCTTGCTTATTTATCACATTCATTTACTTTGATCCAGTTATAGTGAGTTTATATTGTCATTTCAGCATAACTGCATTTGTTTTAAAATATATAGAAAAAAATCTCAAGCTTTAAAAAAATGGCGATTCAACACATACAACAGTTAAATGTTACATCCCACTATATAGTTGTCTGTTGCTACATTATTGGTGAGGAACAACAAAACAAAACACAACCATCACTGCACATGAAAACAAGTGTTTGTGTCTGCGTGGTAGTAGGTTCATGGTGTGTCCCCACTGAACTGTCTTAATTCACTGAGAGCCTTTGGGTTGAGTATCTGGCTCAAATTCAGTGGAACTATATGTAATCAGCTCAGCTGTGGCAGTTCTACTCATTGTCCATCCGGAAACATCAGTCTAGCTAGAAATGTATTTCTCATAGCAATAGCAGAAAAACTCAATTACAAAAATATTTTCAAAACTTGCTTGAGTCACATTTCTAACATGTCATTGTCCAGAGCTAGTCAACTGGGCCCAGGAATGGGACACTAGAATGTTGATCATGGCCACTGTTCCAATGTACCATACTCATTTTTAAGAATGTACCCAAAGAAATAGTCTACCCAGACAACAAACAAAACTATACATCAATATACTGATTACAACATTGAAAATTAGTAACCTAAATATCCATGAACAGGACCTCCTTAAGCACATCAAGCTATAAGAAAATGAGCTCTCTTGACTGTTGAGAGAAAATTTATTATCAAGCAACTCTACTCAATTCTACTCAGCACACTGTTTTAGTTCTTTTGTTCTGATCAAGTATCTAATCATTTAACTTAAATACAGATAAGGATTTGCATGACAGAACTATTAAAATATATGTCTGTTTATGGCATTTTAGATCAGTTTCAATTAGATTCTAGAGTAACATATTATACTGGAATAAAATTGAGAATCATATTATAAAAAGCTATTGAGTGAAGTCAAGGATCCCACTGCTAAGATGGGACTGATGAGATCATCACTTTTAGTTCCCAGCACTCTCCATAAAATGTGTCTGTAGTTGTCCAAACCATCCTGTTTGTACACATAGATATAGCTCTCTTACTCATTCCCTCTCCTGTCCTTCTGCTCAACTCCTTCCTTTTGAAGAGGTTCATTTACTAGGATCTACTGTACTTTCAATATTCTGTGGACTTCTGCTGGTCTATGGAAAGGAACAGTTAAGGCTTAACTTGTTTTCTCTTCTTTTCCCAATTCTTTTTCCTTTTTCTCTTCCCACTTTCTTATGTGCCTTTTTCTCTTTTTCTTTCTTCTTCCAAATTTGCATGCATGTGATTGGTAATATAAACAACTAATTTGAAGGCAACACAATGCATTACAACAAATACTGTAAAATTCATCATATACTGTCTAGTGAAATTCTACATCATTTGTAATTTTTTCTGTTTTAATACTACTTTATACTCTCTTTAAAAATAAAAATAAAAGGGAAAAAAGAAAATGAAAATTTTGCAGTTATTGAACTATTTGTAGATTCTTTTCTTTTTTTAAATGAAAAATGGCTACCACATATTGTATGGTGAACACAAAGGTTCTGACGGCAGAATGAATAGTAAGAGCCAATTCATATAAAATGCATGCATATTTCCACAAGTTGATACAGAAAAATTTAGGGAACAAGGTCACTTATATTTTCTGAACTCTTTTCCCTACTCTTTTCTAAAGCATCAGATGTTTGTTTGTTTCTGTGTGCTACTTGACTTTTTAAAGCAATATAGAATTATTTTTAATGAAATAATAAAAATAAAACTACTAAATAACATATTTAAAATTAAAGACAGAAATGGATCTTTCCTCTTAATTTAATTCCTTAATACTATAAAGATTTAGACTGAAGGTCCTAGTTATTATATAAAAAACAGAAAGTAGATATCATCTAAAAACAAATTCTACATTTTATTAAACTGAGTTGAAAGCACAAACCTTTTTATGCTTTATAATTTTTATTTCTCTTTATTACTTCAAAATAAGTATTTTTAAATTTTTTAACCTAGATCTGTTTTACTACTGAGTATGTTTAAGTTACAAATTTCTATTTCTGTTAGCTCTGAGTTATCTATGTTCAGAAGAAAATTCAAATTTGAGGCTATTTTCATTAATTTGCTAGAATTCTTTAAGAAATAAGCCCTGACAAAGAATATATACTCAAAGGCCAAACGTTTCATATTTTGAGGAATATTCTCTAAGTAGGAAATCTCTAAGTAGAATTTTTGTCTCTAAAAATACCTTCCAACGCTCGATTTGATGAAAAGACCATCCTCGTTACAGGGCTCCCCTTGCACATCAGTGGTTTCACTTTAGCATCCTTCTACTGATGTTCTGGGCCCATCTGTCTATTGTGTTGGACTTTCACTCCAAAACATAGGGGCAGCCCAACTTTGACTATACCCTAGTCACAAGCATGCTGGCCTTGTGGTACTAGAAGGAACATATGGTCTTCCCCCCTCCCCCACAAAATGTATATGAAGTTCAGGAATAGGAAAATAGTAAATGTCAGGATGGCCACCATGGGGTATGCCTTACAATGGTAAAGGCCAATGGTAACCTGTAATTTATCTCAAGATATCTCAGTAAATTTAGCATTAAAATATTTATACAAGTGTTTCTTTTCCTAACATGTGTATAGATTTTTTTTTTTTTTTTTTTTTTTTTTGCTGGACTTTGAGAAAAGGAATGAAAATTAGTTGGGGATTATATGTTAACCAGAAAACTCAACACAGTGATTCAAATTTGACCAGGGTCCACAGATAAAAGAGCCCTTAGATTTTCTGAGACCGGTTTGCTGTCAAACTTGCACAACAGACCACTCTCAGTCTTGGATTAGTGTGGCTGTGCACAAAGACCCAGCTGCCACACTTTTAACTCATTGTCTTTTACTTTCTACCAAAAATTAAGACTCTAGCCATCTGTACACTGCAGGAGTCTGCATTATTACCAAGAACACATTATACTCAGGCATCCCTGCAGAATACATTTGCTCTAGTTCTTAAATGTCAGATACCAGCATTTGGAAGTGATAACTGCTTCCTTAAACATCTGTAGTTCATTTTCCAGTACAATTACACTTACATATTTAGTTATCTTTGAAATGTTTTTGTTGAGGTCCTGATTTCCTTCATTCATTGTATGCTCCTTAAAAGAAAAAAAAGAATCTGTTAATGTTTGTAGCCCTAGAACACTTAGTAGACTCTCTATAAATAGTTCCTAAATAAATGAGCAATTCTATTTGTAACCCTAAGTAATAAAAATAAATTTGATGAGATAACACTAAGAGGGCACTGAGTGCTGAGTACAAAGATGTAGTACACACTGTTTGCCACCAGTTCCACATGCACTTCTTTAAATTATTTAGCATCTTTTATAGCAAAATCTACTTCTAATAATACAGACAAAAACTGTCATGGTTTTCTTTCTTTTCCAACCTTTCTTGCAAGGAAGATTAAAAATATGCCCAGCACTGAGCAATGAGATATATAGAGACAGTTTTGGAGAATGGTTTCTTGTAAAGATGTGTCTCCTGATTAAAAAGAGAGCAGAGGGAAAGGATGTAGAAGAGGAAAAGAGAAAGGTAAGGATGGAAGAGAGGTACAAGCATGCAGGGAAGGAAGAAGAAAGAGGGAGGAAGGGACATTAGAGTGAGAGAAAGATGGGCTCACAGAGGAGACAGAGAAGGAAGTAGGAGGAGAGAGAGACAGAGAGACAAAGAGAGAGCCTTCTTGCTGTAGATATTCTGGAATGTGAAGAAACTCTGAAGCTACTAATCCATCCTGTGACTTTGAAGGGAAAAAAAATCAATGGACTTCAAGGGATACCAGTCTCATTATTGAACCAGTCACACAGGAGCACTTGCCTTCAGCCTTCTCTCAATGTGAGAGTTTTTGGTTTATGTCTCTATTAGCCAGATATCCCATCATGTAGAGCCAGACACCCCTTATTTGATATAGAAAGCATGGGTTTGAGTTCCGTGGGGTAAGGTTGTCTGAACCACGCTGTCTATTGGCCTTAGAGAAACTTCTCAGTGTTATTCCCCTCTTCTCTATCCATAAGATCTGCCTCACAAGAACTACGAAATGAGGGGAAAAAACACTGCAGCTAAGTACATGACTATGAAAATTAACTTAATTATAAGTTGAAGCCAAAGACAGGCTCATACTTTTCATTGTTTGCTAATACATTGTGTCCTTAGATGCCCCCAAACAAGCAATAAAATGCCATAAAAATAAAACTAAAATCTGCTAATGACCAAAAGTAATTAAATTATAGATAGATAGATAGATAATCTTCCTTCCATAGAAAATTTACAGGACCTCATTAGACCAGTTCCAAAATTTAGTTTTCTCATACAATAGTATAGCATGACTTTAAATAATACATATTCTACTCTTTTTTAAATATATGTCTTAACTGGTTGTGGTGTCGCTTGCCTATAGTCCCAGCTCTTGGAAGGCTGTAAACAGGTGGATCACTTTGAGCCTATGAGTCTGATCTAGTAGTGAGTCCCTGAACAAATATATATATATATATATATATATATATATATATATATATATATATGTCTTAAAAATAGGGCAAGAGACATTTTTCCAGAGCATAGCAAATTTGGGCTAATTACAGGATAGATCCAAAGGCTCTTTTTCTCTGACAGGCTGCACATTAACTTCCTGCAGCTAATGGCTCGATCATTTATGGAAGCATATAATTACTCAGCATTTCACAGCTAAGTACCTCCATGTCTTTGCCAAATGAAACCATACAAATAATATAGAATGGCTTTAGACAGAGCACATGATGGGGGAAAGGCTTGAGGGTTTTATTCTCTGGCTGCCTAACCCACAGCTCAGGAAGACTTGGCTTTCGTAATTGTATACATTCGTGTGAGTGAACTCCAAACTGTTTAAACTCAGACACGCAAACCAATCAAGCAGAAGCACAGCTGGATCCGCACATCAGGCAAGAGGCTTAGGCTTGAAGGCTAATGTTAGTTAGCCCAGTCTGCAGTGACTATTTTTGTCTGCTCAGTATACGTGCTTTCCTCTCTCCTTTCTGATAACAAACCCTCCCCTAGCCACAGAGTGTGCCTGAGATCCTGACTGACCAAGTCAAATGCTACCTCCTCCTGGCCCCAGTAATCAGCTCAGGAATGTGTGGGACCCAAGTGAAACCAAACCTCATCCTTCCCTTGGTTTATATAAATGTTAGGAGAAGCCCATCTTTAATCAAAAAGAATCAGCTGAGAGCACAGAAAAAAGAAATTTTCTCTGTGTCAGGCTTTTAACTTCTTCTTAAGTGACAGGTTGCAATACAGATGATTTTTGATGAATATTTGCTGCTTAATCCAAAGGTCTGACTCAATTACCTTCCAAACAGTAGCAAGCAAAAAGTAGGTAGTGCATTCAGCTATAATCTGAACTATGGTAGAAGAGAAAAACTTGATTTTTGTATGTCACTGAAACTAATAGAAATGGAGAGTGATTTAGAATATAAAATAACTGGGTTTCCCCCAAAAAAGATAACCTTAGACTGGCACCATCCAAATGTTATGGGAGACTTACATGTAAGTCTAAATTCTATATGAGACATATCCCACAAAATAAAATAAAAAATAGCAATAATTTAACAATATGCTTTATTTAGCCTAACATAGCACATGCTGTCTTTTTAACAAGAAATCCTATCTTAAAATTATTACTGGCATACTTAACAGTCTTTTATTAGTAATAAAAGCTCGATGTGTTTTTCATCCTTGCAGTTCATCTAATTGCAAACTAGTACATTTCAAGTGCTGGAATGCCCAGTAGTTCCTGTGGCTACTGGCTAAACTTTGGGAAGGTGGAAGTCTAGAATGCAAAATACCGTGATTTTTCCATTTGTGCCAAAAGCTTCCTAAAACTTCTTTGAGCTGGGAACCAGAGTAATTTCCCTAATACAAAACTCCACTCCCCACAGCATAAGTGTAATAAAAATTTGATCTTGGAGTGTCCAATTCTAACCTTATGCGTGGGTATGTGCGTACAAATCTGAAAGGCCTCTCACAGACTACTGTACCTGCCCAGTGAGAACACCGCAGTGAGCCACCCCTCCCACGTTTGTGCTCAGGGTGCTCAACTCTGCTGGCATGCATAATAAAACTATGAGCTGAGCTTTGGTACCATTATAAATTCAAAGCCTCGGATTTCAACTGGAAACTAACTACTGCTTGCAAATCCCGTCCTTGATCAAGTCCTTTCCCACTGTTCTGAAAGCTTTTTCAGACCCTGCCCATGTACCAGCATTCTCTGTCATCTCTAGGCACAAAAAGAAGCTTCAAGAAAGAATTTCACTCCCCTAGGCTTTAGTGTTCTACTTCACCCTTTAAACATAGAGACTACTTGACTCAGCATTTGCTTTTTCTTTTCTGTATCTTTTTCTGCATTCACCTCCCATGCTTAGGACTTGCTTTCACCATTACCCACGCCTTGCATAGCTAAAGTATCCTGCTCTTCTTTCTCTTCAACATTTTAACATGTCCAAGTTCTTCTTGTCTTAAAAACTTGTACATCCAGTTATTGCCATTGTTTTCTTCTTTACATTTTTTGAAGTAAGCTACCATCCTTACTCTAATAAAATTGCCCTTTCCCCTTAGAAAATCCAGTAGTGCCTGCTCTATCTTCTTCTTCTCCTCCTTCTTCTTCTCCTTCTCCTTCTTTCTTCTTCCTCCTCCCCCTCCTTGTTCTTTCTGCCCCTCCTCCTCCTTTTCCTCCTCCTCCTCCTTTTTAATGTATTTGGTTGTTACAAGGTCTCACTAGGCAGCTCTGACTCATAGTGATCCTCCTGTTTTCAGCCTCCCTAGTGCTGAGATTACAGGTGTGCACTACTACACCCAAACTCAGTGGCCTGTTCAGGCTGCCCTACGGGCAGAACTGGCACACCATGTGGTACCCAGATCAAATCACAGTCCCTGAGCTTGCCTAAGCTTGCCTGAGAAGGCACTTTAGTCCACTGAGCTATCTCTCTGGCTGCTGTTCTATCTTCTTGGTTCTCAGGAGTATCTGACAAAATTGGCAATATGCTCTATATTAGAACATTTTCTAGTCATGCCTCCATAACTGCTGTAATCAAGAGAGATTTTTTTTTTTTTTTTGGCTTTTTGAGACAGGGTCTCACTGTGCAGTTCAGGCTGGCTTTGAGCTCACTTTTGTAGCCCAGGCAGGTCTCGAACTCACAGCGATCCTCCTGCCTCAGCCTCCCAAGAGAGATTTTTCATGTCTTTTATTTCTGGATACTGTTAAGAATTTTGCAGCAGCTTTTTTTTTCCCCTTTGCTTAGCACTCAATACCATTGTCCCTCAAGTTTCTATCACCTATCTTTTCAGTTTCACAAAAATGAACTATGGATCAGCAGCTTTGCCATTATCTTAGAGGATGGTAGACATTTAGAGTCTTGGATCTGAACCTAAAGGTTCTGAGTGAAATGCTGTATTTTAACAAGATGACCAGGCAATTTCCATGAAAGCTCTTGAGAAATGTTCCTATACATTTGCCATTCTACAGATTCTCATGATTCTCATTGCTGACCATGGAGTAAAGAGTCTTAGGTCTTTTAGACCAGTTCTCTCTCTAGCTTCATTAGCATAAAATTGTCTATAATATCGCCCTTTGGATATCTCCAGTTATTTGTGACAGGCATATCAAACTTCGTGTGACCCCACAGGCATACCTTATTCCATGTGTTCAGATTGGAGGAGATCGCAAGAGAGAAATAATCATATAATACCCTGTCCCACTTTCCCATCCCTGACATACAATACCAGACACTCAACACCTTAAAGGAGGCTTATTTTGGTTCATGATTTTAGTCCACAGATGGCCAGCTCCAAGGAAGGGAGTAGGGCAGAAGGGAAAAGGGGAGGGAAACCCTTCACCTCATGGTAATCAGGAAGCAGAGTGCAGGGAGGAGCCAGGTAGAGAGGTACATCCTTCTGGGGCTCACCCTTACTGACCCATCTCTTAGCAGCTCATTTCGCTAGTACAACACCCCCAATACAATCACCTCCCAAAAGCCATACTTATAAGTTCATGAGGTTACAGGGAAACATCTAGATATGAACTATAGTTTATATCAAGAGGAACTTAGGTTGAACCTGACGTTAGTCCTAAAGTATGAACAGAGGGAGAGAAAGGAATTCATATAAGTATAAGATGAAGGAAAGCAAAAGCGTATTTATCTTCAAAATGGGTCATCCTCTCTTCCAAGATAGTTGTTTCCTGTCAGAGAATCTAAGGAAGAAGTAACTGTTCAGAATTTCTTTGGCTGGTATGAGACTTCACCTAGATTTGTGGTCTCTATCCTCATTTTCCTCCTTGAACAGATACTTATTGAGCTCCTCTCATGTGTCAGATACTATTCTAGATGCTGACAATACAGCAATGAACAAAAGAGACATTCACTGGACTGGCATTCTTGCTAGTAATATTTACTTTGTCTTTTAATGAGTTAAGAAGAGATTATCATTGCAGGGTGAGTTCTTTAGTGATTGTTCTCTACTAAGGTCTAAGGCCCAGAAAAAATTCCAAAACATTGGTATCTTTTAAGGAAGGGCATCACACTGGGGAAATTTAGAAACAAGAGTCAAGGGGTAAAGGAGGCCTGGACCTATTACGTTCCACTTACCCTTATAAGGAAACTTGCTGCAACCCTCTTGTCACTCCAAAATGACCAACTCATTTATGCTGAAACTTTAAATTGAAAAAAAAAAAAAAAAAAAAAAAAAAAGGCAAGGGAATGAGGCAAAGTATAAATGTAACTCTGTAAGTCTAGCACAACTGTGAAACCATTTAAAAGTAGATTAAAAAGTTTATCAGTGTATATAAAACATCCTAATGCATCTTTATTTTATACAGATTTCCCTTGTGATACATTCCCTATTTCCTTATAGATTAATTTACTTTTTGTTTTAAAGCTATTTTTAATTTCTATATTCATCATCTCTCATTTTAAATCTATAAATTGCCTTTAGTTTTCAAAATATATAGATTAAAAATCATACTATTTGAGGGCCAGCGAGATAGCTCAGCAGTCTAAAGCACCTTCTTACGGAAGCTTAGGCAACTGCAGGAACCGCAGTTCTATCCCTGGCATCACATGCTGCGCTGCACCAGCCCTACCTCCAGGGCAGGCTGAGCTGGCCATAACATACATACAATACATACATACATACATACATACATACATACAGTTTAAAAAATGTTTGAGAACACATTAATATATATGCAGCCCCCTGAACTGTTGAGACTCGCATTATGTCTCAACATATGATTGCCAAACAATAACACATGGAGAATGTTTTACATGTACTTGAAAAAGTGCTCATTAAAATTCACTATACTCTCTTGTCTATTTCAATTAACTCAGAAGTACAACACTTTGAGAAGATCTAGGACACATTGTTTCTCTTTAAGTAAATATAAAACAAATGATATCATACTATGTATATTATCAAAATAAACATACAAATATTTCTTACAGGTTAACTTAAACTAGTGTCAGAGTTCAACTAAAGTACTGCACTATACTAAACTAGTGACATATACCAGAAATGTGAAAATAGTCCATTAGAATTTAGTTATGGGCAAAAAAGAAAGATTTTTTTTTTTTTCAGACAGAGTCTTTCTATGCAGTTTGGGCTGGCCTTGTGTTTCAGCCTTCCAAGTGCTCGGATCACAGGTGTGCACCTCCACACCTGGTTGCTAATACTAATAACAGAACACTAACCCACCAAAAATTTGTACTGGATTTATGGAGTAACTGACACTTCAGCAAAACTATGTCTTACTCAAACCCCAAAGATCTTACTCTTAAGTATGTTTGATAACTAAAAATTTGAACTGTGAAAAACCATGATTATTGTTTTATATTTCTATTTTTATACTACATGTTAGTGCTGATAAAAAAAGGCAAAAGCACAATTTTTGTATCAGACTTCTTGTCTTTTATTTTATTTGAAACCCATTATCACATATTTGCAGAAATACACAACATGCTCAATCTTTTTCTCTATCCTAAGTTGGCTTCCCTGTAACATTAGCTGTCAGTGTAAAATTATTGTGCCTACTCATGGAAACTAAATTCTAAACAATTTTTACTGACAGATTTCTCTATAGTACACTGACTCCTAAAAAGAAAATAGATTTTCTCCCCAGCTAAAATTAATTGCAACTGTTACAGAAGTCAAAATGCATTGGACAGCTTCAACAGGAAAGTATGCTTGTTTTCTTTTTAATGTATGAGTAATCATATGGTCCAAAATAAATTAGAATCTCATAAACTTACTTAAAAAGTGCTTAATCACCATACATATATGGTGTAGAAAGTCCGTGTATGTGCGAAGAAGGGGTGCAGGTTGGAGAATTGAAAAGTCTCCAGGGATAGATAGCCTGCCCAAGAATATAAGGAATTTGAGTGACATGGGTACAATCACTATCGGGGGGAAAACAATTCAGAGTTTCTGTAGTATTTCTGCCTTTTAAAAATCACTCCAAACTTAGTGGCTTAAAAGAACCATCATGTATGTTAAGGTTTGTATTTGGAAGTCCCCTAGAGCCTAGTGTGCTCCTAAGTGAAGCTTTTCAGAACTGGTTAAGTCTAGGGTGTGTGATAGAAGGCTTAAGGGTGTGTGGTACTAATTTAGTCAGTTTAGCATAGTTCCGGATGTGGATAATGGGAAAGGCCCACACTGGGTGAGGGTGGTCTCACCCAAAAGACCTATAGTCTAGAAGGAATAAAAGTGACAGGCCTGATGCTTGCTACCTCCTACCTGCTCTACCATGGGCTGTTTCTCATCTGCTATGCCACAGTGCCTTGGAGTCAGCCAAAATAAACCTTTCCTCCTTTTTCTTTGGATATTGGGTATTTTGTTTTAGAGAAATTTAACTACAACAATGTATTGCATTTCATATGTCTGTCCATAGGCTAGTGAGGCTGATTGTGGATGCAAGGCCACTTCTGTATATGATCAGCTTGTCAGCTGGCTATAGATGGGCTGATTAGCAGTGGGTTCACCAGGGACAGCTAGGACATCTCAGCTCTGCTCCACATTGTCTTCTCACCTTTCCACCAACCAGTCCAGGCTTAGTCTCCTAAGTCTTGTTGTGGTAACACCACAACAAGAAAAAATGCACACAGGGCCTTTGAAGGACTAAGTTTAAGGGGGTTGGCAAGATAGTTCAGCAGTCTAAAGGGCTTGCTTAGGCAAACTTAGGCAACCACTTGGACCATGGTTCAATCCCCAGCACCACATGCTGTGCCAGCCCCATCCCAGAGCAGGCTGAGCCTGCCATAATACTACTCCTAATAAGAGGACTTAGCTTATGATGTGCATATGATAGTACATACTGAGTGCTTTTAGTTAAAGCAAGTTACCAACCACCTCAGATTCAAGATATAGGCAAATGAACTTCTAGCAAGGAAATCTGCAAAGTCATATTGTGAACTATAGTGGTAGAAAATTAAAATATGTTAGCTGCATATTAATATACTGACCATGGAAAAATCTCTGGTCACTCCTTGCATGCAGTATTTTTATTTGGTACATCTCACTGGAGACTACATTCTTACTGAGACTTTATCTCACTGAGGTTATTTTGTAGATGCATTTATACTCTAAGTGGCAAGTCAGATGAGGGAGCAAGAAAAAGATACTGTCTATATCTGTAGGACTTTACTGGCCTTTGGTCTTCACTAAAAATAAGTCTCAAATCCTTGTGGTGCCTTCAGGGTAGGTGGTGTAAACTATCTGGTCACTCAAATTTTACAATTTTTTTTTTTTGAGACACGGTCACTGAGTAGTTCAGGCAGGCCTTGAACTCATAGCAATCCTCCTATCTCAGCCTCTCAAGTGCTGCAATTACATGGATGCATCACCAAACCCTACCAACTCCTCAGATTTTAAAGAAACCATGTGCTGTGTTACGGCCCGTGGCATGTGCTACCAGGAAAGACTTTAAATTGTATGTATTCAGTTTATCCTATTGTGCTTAGGACACTACCATAAGAAAAACAGATTTGGGGTAGACACTGCTTCTTTGGCATGGAGCAGAAACAGCCTAGGCAGAGCACAGGTGCATGGGTCAGAAACAAATGCTTAGAATTACATGAAACTGCAATTATATCATCTGTACACAGCAAAAACTCAGAATACATGAACTAAGACAAAGACAAAGAAGAAGACAATGGAGATTCTGAAGTCAAGACTCCAGCAGAGAAGTGTCTTTAATTAGGGTTAGTTTGTTATGTGAAAGAAGTCATGTAGAGCTTTTTTTTTCTTCAATGAGCATTACCAGCTTTGATTTAAGAATATCTTTTCTACCAGTCATATGTGTTTAAATATGCTTCATATTTAATAGTAGGTGCTGGTTGTATCCATTCATTTGCTAAACTTTGCATTATCTTTCCTAGTGCAACAAGACATGTTATTTTCTGCTCAAAAACCATCCCATATTCCCCCATCTGTGAAATGGAGATTAACATGCTAAAATAGCTCAAAGAGCTTTGTTTTTGGCTTTGCAGGTTTTTATCCCCCAAAGCATAATGGAAAAAATAATTGAAAACATTTAAGAAATACAAAGCAGTATAAACACTAAATAATAATTACTTCTGAGAATTGAAATGAGAATTGCTTTGCCAAGAATCTTGAGTTAGATTATAGTCCCATTATTGGTGACAGCTAGTAAGAATCTTCATTAAAATTTCTAATTTTCTAATGACTAAATCCTTACTAAATCAAAATTATAATAAGTCTGTATTAACTGTTGTGAAATGAAATGATATTCAGTGCAGCCAGTCAATTTCTTTCTGGGCTATGGTTGATAGGAGTTGTCAGAAATCACACAACCAGAAAGATGCTTCACTTCCACTAAACGGTATTCCCCTTATCAGATAAGATTCAGAGATCCTATTATGGTGGTAAAGCTGACATGCTGTTTGTGCTGCCAACAATCTAAAAGACAAATTGTTTGATTTATTTATGTATGTACAGTGATAATAATAATATCTGCTACTTATTGAACAACTGCTATGTGCCAGGATATATATGCATTTATATGGGCAATTCCTTGAGCATATTAGATGTTAGTTAAGTGCTTAACAAATTGATGCTTATAATGTGTTACAGTTTAGATTTAAAAAAAAAATTCTCCCCTCTCCCCCAAAGCTCAACAATTTAGAAGTAGAGCTTAGGGAATGTAACTGGATCAGGAAGGAAATGACCCCCTCAGTGAGAAGCTGGTGATGAATTCAGAGCCAAATTGCCTGTTGGGAGATGGGGCTCAGTTGGAGACAGTAGGTCACCAGGTATGTGTCATTGAAGGGTACATTGGTCTCTTGGGCTTTTCCCCAGTCTTCCTGCTTCCTGGCTGACTTTGGTAAAGCTGCCTTGCTCAGCTATGGCCTCTGCCTTGGAGCCAACAAACCAATGCTGAATCTGTAAGTCAAATAATGCTTTTCTCTTTTAAATTGTATGTTAGGTATTATGTCCAAATAGAAAGCTGATTGATACAGTATGGTTAACTCCTTCTCATAGTTAAGAAAAATGGAACTCAGAGAACACAGGAAATTTTGTTTAAAAATGGTAGAGCCAGAACTTAACAACAACAACAACAACAACAACAACAACAACAACAACAACAAAAATGGTTTTGGTTTTGTTTTTAAAAAAAAAAAAAAAAAACTAAAGCCTTGTCTTTCTAACATATTCTTTCTTAGAATGCATTCAAACTGAATCTACATTCTCAAGACACTTGAGAACTCAGGCTAAACCTAAGTAAGGACACTAGCTATAATAATTTGAATGCAGCTAGGTCCAGCTACCCCATGTAAGGCCAGGAAAGACTTAGACCACCAGATCAGGGAAATTTTCTTTATAACCTTGTTTCCTTAGAGAAAATACCCTCTACAGATGAGTTGGAATAAGGTATTCTGACACTTTCAAGTACAAAGTCCACCACCCTTAATGACTGCTAGCTTTACCCACTCCCTACTTCTTTTAATTAGCCTGCCAAAATACTGACCAGCCCTGGTTATTCCTATTCCAAAATGCCCCTGCTGCTCAGCTCTAGAAAAATGCATGAGTGTTCTCAGGCGCCTATTATCTTTCTGTCTGAAAAAATAACTAAGTGGTAAATGGTAAGGAGTAAACAGCAGAGCCAGGATTTAACCCAAGTACCAGGCTTCCCAGTGTGTGCCCCTCCTTACCTTGCTCATTGTGTTGTTTTCCTGTTTGCCTCAGTCTCAGTATCATGAGCACAAACTTGGAGCCAAAAGTAGCTATGTGTTTACTAACTGACTTTGATGCTTCAAAATCATTTTAAATTTTCTTTTCCTTAACTACAAAGATGAATCAAAACTGAAAAAAATATATGCTTTAATGAAAACCTTTGAAATCTCTCAGATAGACTATCAGAACAAGTTGGGGTAATTTTGTATGAGAAGAATTTTCTCCAGGACCCTAGAATGATGGAAACTAAAAGAATTTTAGTCTCAAATAGACAACTTGGTCCCCTTCCACATTACCCCAGATCATACCTCTTAAAAGAGTTCATAGAATAAAAGCTCAATAAGAGCAAGGATACCTTTGATTCACTGGGATAGACTCAAAACCTGACACAATTACTCAA
Organism: Myocastor coypus; assembly: GCA_004027025.1. Taxonomy (NCBI): domain Eukaryota; kingdom Metazoa; phylum Chordata; class Mammalia; order Rodentia; family Myocastoridae; genus Myocastor; species Myocastor coypus. The sequence goes on from PVJA010001771.1 coordinate 113,950, forward strand.
TAAAAGTTTGCTAAATGGGGGTCGGGAAGATAGCTCCGTGGCACAAGTGCCTGCCTGGCAAGTCAAAGTCATGAATTTGAACTTTGGTCCCGCCAAAAAAAAGAAAACTTTTTTTCTTTTTGCTAAATGAATAGGTGAATGGAGAAATTACCAGGAAAAGCCACATTTAGAATATTTCAATTCACTGGGAAAGTGTTACTCCTGTGATTGAAGACAGTGATTAGAAGTCACACAGATTAGAATTCTAATCCCAACTCTACATCTTGCCAACTGTATAAGTTTGAGCAGGAGTTGATCTTTCACAGACCTGAGTATGTCACCTAGAAATAACCATAACAATACCTATTTGCTTAGGACTGTTTGAAGGATTAAGTAATACTTACAGACTATTTCATACAGCATCTGGTTTCCTGAACTGTTAATAAACACCTCTCTCAAGAAAACATGGGGGAGGGGAGAGGAAGAGAGAGAGAGAGAGAAAGACAGAGACAGAAAGAGACAGAGACAGAGACACAGAGTCAGAGACACACAGAGACTGAGAGAGAATGATTTTCTGATAAGACCAAATGGAAAATAAAAGGACATAACTAAACTATAAGATATATTAGGAGGTCATTAATGCCCTACAAAATTAAAAAGTTCAGTGTGATAAAAGTGATCCATAGAATAGAGGACAGAATGTGATAAAGGTCCTATTTAAATAGAGTAGTAAGGGACCAGGGATATAGCTCAGTGGAATAAGTGTCTCCCTGGCAAGCTCAAAGTCCTGAGTTCAATCCCTGGTACCACAAAAAATAAATAAATAAATAAACAAACAAACAAACAAACAAATAAATAAATAAATAGAGTAGTAAGCAGGCCCAGAATTTTCAGAAACTAGTGTGTAAGCAATCTCTTAGAAGAGCTGAGGGAACAAGTCATATGGTTTGAACCAATAGTAAAGGACGTATGTGCCTTTAACGGTGCTCAAAAAGATGAGCAGCGGCTGCAATAGAGTCAGCAGAAGGTTCAGGTCCTGAGGGCTGTGTCAAACACTATGTTGATTTTCCACTCTTTATGAGTGACATGGAGATAATGGGACCATTTCACTCAGGAGAGTTATAGGTTATGGCTCTTGCCTAGCTGTCCCCACAAAACCTCATTCTCCTCATTAGGGCTGGCTCATGGGTGTGTGGTTATAGTTACTCCACTTACTGGTTTAGTGCAGTTCTGAGTAAATGGTGGGCCCACCCTAGATGTGGATGTTACAACACATAAGCTTTCAGCCTGGAGGGATTAAAAAGAGAAAGAAGAAAACCTTGCTGCTTCCTGGCTGCCATGACACAGACTGTCTTCCCTCTGCCATGTCCTTCTTGCATGCCACACTGCCTTGGAGCCAGTCAACTATGGTCTTAAACCACCATAAATTATGAAGTCAAAATAAAGCTTTTCTCCTCTAACTTGTGGGTGTGTCTAGTTCCAGAAACAAGACAATAACTAAAACATCATGTGAAATGACCTACATTTAAAAGGCTTGTTCTGGGGCCATCAAGATAGCTCAACAGATGGAAGCACCTGCTTAGCCAAGTGCAGGGACCATGGTTCCATCTCCAGCACCACATGTCATGTGAGCCCCACCTCCAGGGCAGGCTGAGCCAATCACAGAGTCCAAGGGGCTTATGCCTATAATCTCAGTGCTGGGGAGGCTGAAAAACAGAAGAATCACTGAGTCAGAGCTGCATAGTGAGACCCTGAAACAACCAAATAGATTAAAAAATAAAATAAAATAAATAAAATGTTTATTCTGGCTGTGAATGGTGGTGCATATCTGTAATCCCAGCATTCCAGATGCTGAAGCAGGAGGATTACTATGAGTTTGAGTCTAGTCTGAATTACGGAGTGAGATTTGTCTCAGAAAAAATGAGTAGTGCGGGAGGTGTTAATTCTGGCTGCTGTGGAGAATATGCAGTAGAAGAGCCAGGGCAGAGTGGTTAAGGGCAAGTTAAAACAAGACCTGTATAACAAAGCATGCACTTTTCTATCTCCCAAGGTCAGTCAAATCCCCTCAGGATTTACTTTGAAACCATGTACAGTACTTTGTAGAACTGTTATCAGCGTCAGCCATCTGGATGAGTCACAGCTATTGCTTGACCAGTTTTCTCCCTGTGAAAGCCCAAGACAATGTTTTCTCTCTAGTTGACTCTCCTTAGGCAGACTATATATCTTCAATTCCGCCCCATAATCTCCTTAAACAGAAAATTTGGGAAATCACTGAGTTATATGATGTCATATCACAGGTTCTCTTATGTCCTGAGTCCTCACTGACCTTGAAGGGCTAGGGCCAAAATATTGGCTATCCTTGTAGCTCTTCTTTTTCTCCAATTTTTGGTCTGTAAACTTATATTCTTAACCCTCCAGAAGAAAAGCCTAGTGATATTATGACTCTACAACATAGGTACTTAAGCTTAACATCACTATCTTTCTGAGTATCAAACATCTTAGACTTAGCTTGGAATTGCTATTATCTATCAATCATTGATATTCTAATAAATCTCTATAGAATGTGATAAAAGTAGTTATATGTTTTTATACAGAAATTTAGAAATCTAAGCATATACAAAAGAAAGAGAGAAAGAAAGAAAAGAAAAGAAAAGAAAAGAAAAGCCAAGGCAGAAATATCAAGGAGCCTTAGCAGTAATTTAGACTGGACATGACAGAGAATGGACCAAAGTAGCATGGGAACGCAGGAAGCATAAAAAGCAGCTATCAGATGGAGGTCCCTCGTACCCTTGAATACAGTTCTCGTGAACTCAAGAGTAAGCCAAGTCGCTAATTCTAACCTCCGGTTTATAGACAATACTAGGCCTGGATGAGTATTTCCAAGGACTCTATGGTCTTGGTACCAATAAAATGCAGGTGTAGAAAAACAACATATTTCTTTAACAGATAAATTGAAAAGAAAATACACGGGACTCGTTTTGACTGAAAGTAACTTTAGAATTACATCTTCCAAATGTGTTGACTTCATTTAGGTGCCTTTTTGTTTAGGAGCTGTTTCATTTTGATTTGGTTTGTGCCATACAAAAGAACCCAGGGGCTGACACATGTTAGGCAAGGATTCTACCCCTGAACTACATCTGTGTTTTTTATGCTACTTTGAGACAAGATTTTCCTAAGTCTCCCAGGCTGACATTGAACTTGAAAAACTCCTTGGCCCAATTCCTGAACAGCTCAGATTATAGGCCGTGCTACCATACCTGCTGCTTGTTGTTTCATAGTAAATCCACTTTTAAAAAATGGATGAAATTTGAGAAAATGAAAGTATTAGTTGGATAGCTGTTATCAGTAACTGCTGTTAACATTCTGAGGTGCAAAAACTGATCACAGTTTTATGTTTAAAAGAAAGAATGCATTTCCTTGTCCTTTTTTTTTTTTTTTTTTTTTTTTTTTTTTTGTCTTTTAGAGACAGGGTTTTGCTGTACAGTTCAGGCTGGCCTTCAGCTCAGTTTTGTAGCCCAGGCTGGTCTCGAACTCTCACGGATCCTCCTGCCTCAGCCTCCCAAGTGCTGGGATTACAGGCATGCGCCACCACGCCCAGCTTTCCTTGTCCTTTAGAGTAAAAATTTACAGAAAATTTCCATGAAGGGCCTGATAATAAATATTTCAGGACTGTACATATCTGGCAACTACTTAACACCAACATTATAGCACAAAAGCAGCCATACACAGTAAGCATAGCTGATATGAGACAGAAATAACTTTCCTTCTATCCTATCACTTGACAATCTGTGAATTGAACTTACTAAAGACAGTTTAGCAAGAGGAAAGACAGACTTTTTTCACATAAATACAGAGGAGCTCACAGAAAAGTGTGATTGGAGTAGTCAGAATTTTGAGCTTATATATATATATATATATATATATATATATATATATATATATATAATTTTTTTTTTTTTTTTTAGGACAGGGCCTACAGGGCCTACAGGGTCTCACCATGTAGATTCGACTCATAGTGATCCTGCTGTTTTCAGCCTCCCAAGAGCTGGGATTACAGGTGTGTACCACTATGCCCAGTCTCAATTGCTATCTCGGTGTGCCTGGGGGGCAAGGCCGGCAAGGCACTCCGGAGATCTGTACATCTTAGAGAATAGAAGAAGGATAAAACATACATATTGAAAGCAAACTACTTCTAGGAAAGACAAATAGGTCAAGAGGAATATAGGATTATTTATGTATTTACTTATTTAGGTATGTCTGTTTAGGTGTGATACTGATTTCTCAACTTCTCTCCAAGTAAAAACAGTCAATCTTTCCTGGGAACAAACTTTTGGGGATACAAACAGCTGAGTTCTCCAGAGAGGCTCTATGGTTTCTTTTTGTTGTTGTTACTGTTTGTTTGGTCGGTTTTGACAAAGGGTCTTGATACATAGTTATGTACAGTTCAGGCTAGCCTCATTATGTAGCCCACATTGGTTCCAAACTTGCAGTGCCCCTGCCTCAGGTTCCTACGTATACAGAGACTATAGCCATGCACCACTGTGCCCAGCAAGAGTCTGCTTTTAGGCAGATGAAGGAGACAAGGGAAAAACTGCCTCTTCTCAAATACTTTCAGGTCCAAGTAATTTTAATGTCCCAGTGGTATTCTAGAACACTTCACTGTAATAAAATAAAACTTTGCTTACAAAACAGATATTAGTATGTTGTTACCTCTTTTAGAGATACCAGCAGGAATATTTATAAATGAAATAAGGTGATTATAGTGGTTGATACATTGTGTCAACTTGGCTTCCAGCTGGTAGGAACAGAGGGCCAGCCCTAGGATGCAGTGGGCCAGGCCCAGAGTGTCTCAACAGAAAGAGACCATAAAAAGGGGCTGAGGAAGGGATTGAACTGCCACTTTGTTGGAGGAGCTTCAGTCTTCACACTCAGCTTGGACTTCATTGTTTGGCTTGC